>ML769523.1:5054-173066 GCA_009733575.1 Gymnopus androsaceus JB14 | reverse complement strand
CTCTCTCTATCTGCTCTACAAGCTTAACCACTTGGTGAGTGCTAGTCACTGCGCCTCCTAGCTTATATGCTGCGCAACAATTCCATCCAAAAGGTTTAATTTAAGGCAAGGAAGGAGGTTGTCAAAGGTTCCCTCAACTACTAATTGATTTAAAGGGAAAAGCACTTGACAGTGGCACATGCAGTGCAAATGAACAAGGTTTGTATTTGGAGGAAGGTTTGTGAAAAGCCAACTAACATACAATGACATGCTGAACTAATTGAGGGAAGAAAGTAAACACCAAAGCATGGGTCAAGTACGCCAAATCAACAAATGACTTTGCGTATCTGCATGAACACCAAGGCATGGGTCAAGTATGCTGACTCAACAAATGACTTTGCATATCCAAGGTGAAATACCCAAGCATGGGTCAAGTACGCCAACTCAACAAAGGACTTAGCCTATTTCAGGAGCCTTTATGTTGCCATGCAATGATACTCCAACTCTCAGGGAATCCTGCAAGTTACCTTACAAGCTTATATGACCACTGTGCAAGTCACTCAAGTAGGTGTTTTTAACACACTCAGTGAAGAGCAGGCAAGAGGTAGAATCTGTTGGTAAGCTAGGTAACACTCTGAGAAGCTTCCTCCCTAAAACTACACCAAGCCAACACCTGGTTCCAAGACTTTCCTAATCAACAATGGGCTTGGCAAGATGTGCATGTTAGGCTTCACCTGCAGTCCTAAGACTGATGTGACCTCTCTCCGAGATGCAAACCAGGAATGCTCAGCTTAATAGCCAGGAAGTAGAATGAATTGCCTCAGTATTATTGAGGTTACAAGAAGGCCACCTGTTTCAAAGGTTGTAGAGGACGATGCAGACGTGTCTGAGCGTGTACAAATCACTACAGGTTCTAAGATAGAACTACATTTCAGGTATCAAGTCTAACTTGTTATTCCAAGATAGAATAGCTACCCTTATATACTGAGCGAGATATAATAAAATAGGAAAATGAGAGAAACTGAGCGAGATAGGATGAAACAGAATAAGTAAATAGGAAAAGATAAAATAATGTCCATATATGCATGTGTACTATGGTTTTGCCTCAACATTTCTCTGCCTCATTTGTTTTGTCTTCCTTGATTGGGTCAACTTTTTGGGATTTTGGTCCAAATCAACTTGAGTCATTTGCCTTTTTACAAGACTCGCTAGTTCCTTTAGCAGAACAGCCCTTGGAAGTATTCTATGTTTTTCCTTGCCAATGGGAGACTAGTTATTACTCCTAGTTCCGTGCAGTCTCAAGTCTAGATGCATGGTAGCATATGGATCTCAGTAAAACACTAAGGCTTGGATAGAAATTCTCCTTGGTCCTTCCGTACTCATGAAGTAGCTGCAGCAAGTTGGTCATGTGGCCGCATTGGCTTGCTGCAACAATCTGCCTAGGTGCTTTCCAATGGGCATCAACTTTTGAGGGTACCAGTTATGGTACTTCCCCATCTTGGTCCACCTTGCTCTGTTTCATAAAATTGAGTGTCATGAAGACTCCTTGGTGAGCTGATCATGGAAGCAATGCCTTGGTTAAGACTTCAACCCCCTGAGTATATCCTTCAATGACCTAGCCTAGTATAGCTTGTATGTGGGCTTGTTTATCTGCCTTAGTCAGCAACTTGTTATCAACAAGCTTGCCTTGCTACACCACACTGCACATAGGACTTTGATCGAGGCACATTCATAAAGTTAAGTATGGTACCATTACGCGTACTGTTACTCTGCAACCTCTTGGGTAGAATAGGTCCTTGGTAGATTTTGACTATCAGCTCGGGCTCACTACAGTTCTCTTATTGACTGTGTTTTGTTATAAACAGAACTTAGGATTATTAGTTCTGCGCAGTTCTAGCCTTAGCTGGAAAATCAGCATATCACCATTGAAGACTTGGAGGCACTTGGAGGTACTGTTTTCAAGACAACAAACATCCAGCACATTAGCAGGCGGATTCCAGAACTAGATACTATTGGCCAGTGTGAAGCTAAACTCTGGGTAGATTATTGGGTACAGCATGGACTCTAATGTAGGCTTAGAAATAAGATGAATAACATGCCTGACATGTTGAAACTTATTATATGAATGTTCATCCACAACAAAACTATCACTTATAACTGCTGAAATCATTACAGTAAGTATCCAAAATTTTACCCTTTCTCCTGGGCCAACTAGGATGCCTCAGGTTGCCTAAGAGGACTAGGTGACTTTAGATCCTCCTAGGCCCAAAACAGTTTTTGCTGATGTACTTACCAATCAATATTTGCAACAGTTCTTCTTTGGATCCTCAGGCCTCAGGGATCTCGGATTTAAAGGCTGAGAAAGAAAGAAAGGTGACGCAATTTCCAATGCACGTGAGTCCTGATACCCAGCTTTGACCATTTGACCTTATACACAACTCTCATGGTTTATTATCCCATTTCCCTTATACCTCTTGCCAACATCAACAAACTAAATAAAATATGGGACACAGATAAACATTATCCAATGCTTTCTATCAGCAAAACCTGTATGACATGGGCAGTGCTTGAGCAAACTGTCCAGAGCTCCCAGCGCTCCAATGTCCCAGCACTCAGATGGTCCAGTCAATGCAGGAGGGGGCTCCTAGAAGCTCCCAGAGGCTGCAAAATTACCTTATTTGGAGATAAAAAAGAGATGTCGTAATGATTTTATATTTCTGACAGCACTGTCAAGCACTGGGAGTGCTGGGAATTTTAGGTATTGCTGTGGGACTTAAAATGCTAAATACTGGTTTTGCTGATGTCGTTGCATAGAAAATGGGCCCTTGCTCAAAATTTGGAGCTTGCATTGGTTAATCAATGGTTTTGGTCAAAACAAAATGGCACAAGAAGGAAGAACATTGCTTTATTCTTGGAAAAATATGGTCTTCCTGTTGGAAATCCTCCTGAAATTCCTGTCAAATCCAAACCTACAGACAGAGATTCACTACCTCAATTTTCCTCTCCAGGCATCAGCAATGAGGCTTCCTCTGGGCCATGTTTACATCCTCTGTCTCCTTCAACCTCAGTTATATTGTCTCCATTGCCATTTTCATCCAAATGATTGTGATTTGAACCAGAATCATCAGGCACTTCTCTTCCTCCTTTGGATGACTTGTGTATGCATATAATCAACAACAAAAACTATCCTTCATCCATTCCTATCAGCAATAAAAAAGATGATTCATCACTCAATGGAGAAAACTTTTCTCTTGCTCCAGCAGAACAAATCCTTCCATGTGATCTGTATCTTCCACATGAATACTTGCAAGATTACCAACAGCAGCCCACCACTATGAACAGTGATTCTCAAATGTGTATGGATGTTGATTCATGTGTGTTGATCCTTTCTATTCATCTTAAACCAACTGATCTAGTTTATATATAGTCCTACTTCCCAAGAATGCCTCCAAGAGCTCAGCAATCACAGTTTCATCAGCTTAACCAATCTTCTATTCCTATTGCTATGATACTGTTACCAGTTCTCCTCGCATCTCCATAGATATAGACATCAACCCTGCTTGCTACTCAATCCTCTCTCTCAATGGAAAACTCTACACTCCAGACAGATTCCAAGTTATCAATTCTGGTCTGCAAGGCAATCATGGTCCTGTTCATGTTGTACAAACAACAACACTGTTGGAATATCAAAGGTAAATATATCTTATCAAAGTTTGTATCACCATCCCATGCACTCCACTGTTATTGTCCCGCAGACTCCACTCAGTCTCTTGCCATATCCACTTACTCTCTTGTAGTACCCACTTCACCGTATGGACAGTAGCCACAAGTATTCATGCAGTAGCCACCTGCCCGATATATCATTTGTACTTAGCACTGTATATAAGCTTATCCTGTAATAACACCGTTGTCCCCCATCGATCTGTGCGGTTGCTACTACTACTAAGTCCTGTGTGGACTTACTGCTGCTACCTCCTGTTTAGGAATATAACTCTAATAGGTTATGGGCCCCGGCCTTAACCATTGACGCATCATATTGCCATAACTCTTGTTCATGCCACCCAGGCCAAATCCTCCACCACTACAAACTCAACAGGAGATAAAGTCATCGGAACAAGCACCACCACCAGTAACTCAACAACATTCCATCGCATCGGAACAAGCCAGTTCATCGAGTAGCAAAGCTGTAACACCACAGCAGAGACAAGCACCATTATCTCCCACAGATGACACTGTTCCTTGTAAAAAACACCCACACATCTTTGACATCAATGAATTAGTTGATAGATACAAGCATTGAACCACTGGAAGGTGGAGCCAGTGTGATAAACAACATTGCCTAAACCAATACAACGTACCCTGGACAGGTAAATTAGCAGATTTTGTGAAACCCATTGCAAAAGAGCAGAAGGAAATTATCAGAACTCACTTACAACACATTGCCGACAACAAAGACGACAACAAAGAAGAGGATACCAAAGCACCTACTGCTCAGCCTATTGCATCATCCTCACAGCAGCATACTCCCGCTCCATTGCAATCACCTGCACCAAAACACGAACCTTCCCCATCTACACCTCTACAACCATCTCCACAGGGCACTGCACCCCAATTTCCATATTCAAATACAGAACCACCTTCTCCAAACAGATCCCCATTGCCATCAGATCCCGGATCACCAGGCACTTTAATTGCTGATTCCGACAACGAGATGTCTAAAGCAGGAAAAGCTTTTGATAAGGTTACAACCTTAAAGTCAGACGGATCAAACTGGAACATGTGGAAAAATTGAGTGAAATTTGCAGCCAGATCTATTGGCTACCAGCATTATTTGGAATGGAATCCGCAACCTGATCTTGCTCAAGGATCAGATGATAAGCACAGGGGAAAGGATAGTGATTTGCTTAATGCAATCATTGGCAGGTTATTGGATGGAATATTCCAAAGGTATAGGCACTACAACAATACAAAGCAGTTGTGGGAAAATTTACTCCAGGACTATGATTCTAAAAACGCTCTTACTGAATCATTTTTACAAAAATGACTCCACACTATGCAATGCATGGACCCAGCCAAGGTCAACAAACATTTGGATGACATGATCAGCATCCGTGACAACCTCACAACAAGGGGAATCGATATCAACAACAATATTTGTCAACACTCTTATGTCCTCTGTCCCCGACACCTTCAAAGCTACAATAAACGCATTGGCTGTTTTCTCCGCTAAAACAGACAAGAAGCTCAGTCCTGTGGAGCTCATCTCCACCATTCGTGCTGAATCAATGGTACACCAAATGCGACATGATCACAAGAAGGAATCGGCAAACTACGCCGGTAACAGGGGAAGAGGAGGTCTCTGAGGTCGTGGAAATTCCTTTAGGGAAATTTCCGAGGCAGAGGCAGAGGCTGCAGAGGATCAATGAGTTGCCAGGACTCTGTTTGTTACAACTGTGGAGGTAAAGGACACTTCGGAAATCAATGTCCATCAGAGAAATGCAGTCAGGCCAACAAGGCCAAGGAGACAAAACCTCCTAAAGAGAAGCAGAAGAAGAAGTTGGATGGAAACTGGAGAGATAGGCCAAAGAACAACAAAGTGGCATCCTCATCCATCATTGAGGAAGTACCAGAGTCATCATGGGCAGCAATCAAAATTTCTGCTAAGCATGGGAATCTTGTTTTCAATTTTTCCGAAATAGCTGATAAATTCGAATTAGCTCTTTCATCACTGAGTGATCAAAGCTGCATAGTGCAAAACATTAAAGTTGACACTGCGCCACCTCTTACTCTTAACAATGAAGAGGAGGAAGAAGTATACGTCGATGTTAATCTCTTTCCTTCCTTCAAATTTGAATATGACACCAAAGAGGGAATTGGAAAAGGTGATCATGCTTATGCTGCAGCCCACAGTTACGGAGCAATTCTTTTTGACTCCGGATGCTCTACCCACATGATGCCACTCACCAATGAACTCAGGAATCAAAGGGAGATTCCAACACGAGTCATCCAGGCCACAAATGCGGAAACCTTCACGGCAAACATCTCCAGCACACTCCATCTTGATCTCCCCATCACACCCTTCTATGTCCAGACACTCCCAACACACTCGTATCACTGGGAAAACTCAATGATGATGGTTACACCATCCATACTGCAAATGATAAAATGACAATCAGAGTTATCCCAAAGACTAACGGACTATACCAGATCCCATCACAGGAACACGCTTATTCGACTAAGATTGGCAGATTGGTATCTCTTTACAAGGCACACTGCATCTTAGGTCATCTCAACTATGCTTACGTGAAGCATATGTTTCAAGACAACCAGGTTTGTGGAATTGGATTGGATCCAAAATAAATGGATGAACCAGAATGCTGTGCTTGTATGCTTGGGAAAGCATCCAGGTATCCTATCGCTCAGGTGCAATCATCTCCCCGTGCGGAGAAATTTGAAGACACCCCACATGGATGTGTGGGGACCATCACAAGTCAGGATGGTAAACCATTGTACTTACATGCTGACTCTAGTTGACGAAGCAACTGATTGGTTGGAGGAACCCCAAATGAAGTCGAAAGACAAGTCATTCGCACAGTACGTGATTCTCCAAACAGGCCTCCAAACACAATATGGCACAACTGTTAAATTTCTCCACTCTGATCAAGGGGGAGAATTTCTCAGGAATGAATTCACGGCATATCTGGAATGTATTGGAACACAACGAAGTCTCACGGTACACTCCACCCCGGAACACAATGGTATAGCGGAATGTGCACAATGAAGTTTGCTGAATGCAGTTCAAAGTCTTTTGGTCTCATCAGGACTCCCAAAATGGCTTTGGGGATTCATGATAAAATATGCAGTATATGTTTGGAACAGGATGCCGAAGAAAGCCATTGGAATGGCCACTCCATACGAGAAATGGTTTGGTATTAAACCGGACATTACTAATCTTCACATATTCGGCAGTATTGTTTACGTTAAATGAGAAAAGGAACCTGGTAAATTAGAACCACAGGCCCAGGAAGGAAGCTGGATAGGACTTGAACCCAAATTGAATGGCCACTACATCTACTGGCCAACACGCCACACTGCCACAATGGAGAGGAATGTAGTTTTCTCTGACAGGCAGATCCAACCCATTGAAGGGGAGGATGGAAATTTGGGAAATTTAGAAACATTGGTCACTGAGTCAGAACAGCCTGTCATACCAGTTCCAGAAGAAATTGCCGAACCAATTGCACCAGACAAAGTATCTGGCAAATGAGTCAGATGACCCACCAAGAAGATCAGGGATGTCATTGAAGGAATTGGAGAACGAAGTGATGAATTGCAACATCTCACCGCATCTCTAGGTCAGGTAACATCAGAAATCGAATCTGATCCTTTATCTGTTGCAGAAGCTATGCAACAACCTGACAGCTCCAAATGGTATGATGCCATGAAGGACAAAATCTCCAGACTCCAGGAGCATGGAACCTATACAATTGTCACCCCACCTCCAGATGCAAATATTCTCACATCCAAATGGGTCTACTGGACCAAGAAGGATGAACAAGGTCACATTACAGGACACTGAGCTCATCTTGTTGTATGTGGATTTAATCAGATCCCAGACAAAACCTTCGCATCTGTTGCAAAACTTGCATCAGCCCATGCTATACTCAGCATTGGAGCTGAGAAGAGCATGATTATTCACCAAATGGACGTGAAATCAGCTTACCTTTACAGGAAATTGGACAACAACAAGCGCATTTTTATGAAGGCACCTCCAGGCATTGATATAGGGGTAAAACCAGGTCAAACTCTACAGCTTAAACTCGCACTTTACAGACTTAAACAAGCTGGTCGACAATGGTACATGCAATTCAGGGAAATCATGACCCAACTGGGGTTTAAACGGTCTGATTTTGATCACGCTGTTTTCTATTGCACTAATCCCTTCACCATCATTTTCATACATGCTGATGACATGACATTGGTTACCAAAACCCTGGCCATCATGGAGAAACTAAAGAAAGATACTGGGGCTATAATTGAAGTTGTTGATTCCAGAGAAATCCATTGGCTACTTGGGATTGAGATCCAAAGATCTCTCCATAACAGGACAATTCACTTATCCCAGTGGTCATACATTGATGCCATACTCTCTTGCTATGGATTCTCGGATATAAAACCACTCTCTATTCCCTTCAATCCCCACATCCACCTCACCAAAGACCAATCACCCAAAACGGTCAAGGATATTGCTTTTATGCACGACAAACCCTACAGAGAGGCCCTTGGTGCTCTCCAGTACTTATCCGTTGCTACAAAACCTGACATCACATATGCAGTCTCTATCCTTGCTTGCTTTTCACAAAACCCTGGCATCACTCATTGGAATGGTGTATGCTGTGTCTACGCCTATCTCAAATACACCTGAGACTTTTGGCTCAGTATGAGCAACCAGGAAACAGTCCAAGGCTACATGGATGCGGATGGTATGTCCCAAGAGGACCAACATGCTATTTCCGGGTACATTTTTATGTTGAATGGCGGAGCAGTATCTTGGTTGTCAAAACGACAGGATACCATTTCTTTATCCACCATGGAAGCCAAGTATATTGCCTTGAGCCATGCGGCAAAGGAATCAATCTGGCTTAGGAACCTTTTATTGGAAATCTTTGGTCCCATTACTCATGCAATCCCTATCATGTCAGACAATCAGTCTGCCATTGCATTGGCGAAGGATGATCATTTTAATGCCAGCACCAAACACATTGATATCCAATACCACTTCATCCCCTACATCATTGAGGAAGGTAAAATTCATCTTACTTACTGCCCTACCAAAAACATGATGGCAGACATCTTCACCAAAGCCTTACCTTTGATAAAAGCCAAACACTTTGCAGCATCCATGGGATTAGCAAAGGTTTTAAGGGGAGTGTTGGAATATCAAAGGTAAATATATCTTATTGAACTATACATGGAACACTTTCTCGTAGTCCCCACTTGTTTGTATCACCATCCCATGCACTCCACTGTTATCATCTTGCAGACTCCACTCAGTCTCTAGCCATATCCACTTGCTCTCTTGTAGTACCCACTTTACCATATGGACAGTAGCCACTAGTATTCATGCAGTAGCCACCTGCCCAATATATCATTTGTACTTAGGACTGTATATAAGCTTAGGTACTATACCCTGTAACAACATCATTGTCCCCCATTGATCTGTGTGATCACTACTACTAAGTCCTGTGTGGACTTACTGCTGCTACTTCCTGTTTAGGAATATAACTCTGATAACACACTGAAGAGATGTGTTGCTTTTCACTGAGATTCCTGTTTGGATTATTCTATTTGACAACCCCCTTGCCATGAAACAACCCTTTGCTTATTTAGCAACCCAGTTGTTGTCACAAATGGTCACAGATCACAAATATGCCAAATAATTAAAAATGGAGTATTTCATAAAATCTGTTGTTGTGACTTGTTGATTTCCTTCAGAATGAAGAGGGGGAAATGACCACAAGCAGTGAGGGCAGCAGCTTTGTAAGTGCCCAAACAGTAGATTAAGTATATCAGAGGAGTACATTCTGGCAGGGGTTGAGGACTATTACTTAGTGGTCCAGTAAGGCAAATTTTCGAAGTTAGAACCCTATAAGTAAGTATTGTATAGTTTCAAATTTAAGTTCACTAAGTGTTACACATTACACCTTCAACCTATTCATAATTCAGTTCAGAGTTCAGCCACCGCCAGGTGGCATCATGAACTTAAACTCAGTTCAATTTATAGTGGCCAGTGTAGTTGGCCACCAAATTAGGCCTATAAGAAGATAGAAATTACTTACTCCAGTTCAGTACCCCACATTACACATTACTGAACCTAAATTCAAAACAATACAGGGATAATTCTAATCAGAAACCCCAATAAGGCCAGAAACCCTTGACTTTCCGAAATCACTACTGAGAAACCTTACCGGCCCCCGGAAGCTCACCGGAAGGCACGGAGATAAGCAAAGAAAATATATAGCAGCTCGTTTCCGAAAGCCAGCCCAGAAACAGTAACCAACAGTGACACCCAATCGGAGTAGTGGCGCGCCCTCTCCATTCCTCTGCAACTAAATTGGCGATAGTGTTTGAGACCCACAAGTTTTCGTGGCCAGGCATACTACCGAATGTCAGCCTAAGCAACCCCAGCTACAAAGATGAGCTGGAGCATGAAGAGTGGTGCTGAATTACATCGGTCGTACATCAGTCATACATTGATTGTATGATTTTCAGCAAACTAGATCTAGTGGCTGACTTGTACAGTAGATTCTTCAATCTCGAAGGTGGCACCAGGGACGGAGACCTCACTTGAGCTCATGGAGCCTCGCTTACTTGGATAAAAATAATTTTACTGGTAATGCTGTCAGTACAATATTGCTAGCCCATGGGAAGAATGTCTCACCATACAAACAGATACTGTATATCGGTGCTCTTAGGTTTCACGGCATTGGCAGGAGTCAGTCAGAGGAGCAATGAGTCGGTCAGAGCAGAAACGGATGTTGTTTCTGTGTAAGCAGCGCCCCGTGCATATCTTATTTCGCAATCACATGCCTAACCCGTTATCTCTCCGGCTGGCCGTCCGGAGAAATCTACCCTCTTGCATTCTTTCCCAACGGTTTCTCAGGAAGTCTGGGGTTTCTGGCTTTATTGGGGTTTCTGATTAGAATTATCCACAATACAGTATGCCATGTTGTCTTGGGTGGGAGTTGACATTACACATGAAGCAGGATGTGAATTTCACAATTTCTATGATCTCAATGTATTGTCAGCCCCAGTGAACCAATGAAATTCCACTTTGGTTGTCTAATCTGAAGCAGTGTACTGGCATGTCCAAGCTGTAATGCATCACTATGGGTGAACTCTAGTCAAAATGATACATAACCATGAAAGGACTTGAAATGTAAGGCTCAGGTACCCAATGCCATCTAGTACCACAATAGTAGTGGCAGAATGTGAATAGGCAGTAGTAATTCTCACTATTAAAAATTAAGCAAGGATATAAATATTTGAAAAAAACAAAAAGCAAAGTCACACTTCAAAATGTGTGACAGGGTTGCTGAATAGCACTTCCAGAGGGTTGTCCATTAAGGGGGGTTGCTGTCAAGCAAGGGGGTTGTCAAATAGAATGATCCTTCCTGTTTCCCTAATTTGATGTGCAGTTGACCAGTGGTTCATTTATTTCCCATCTCTTGTCCTCTTGCCTCAATCACGTTGTGCTTACTCCCATTCATATACAGGCAATGAAATTTGGATGAAACAACATTTTCGCTTTGAATCATTATCCTGCGTAAACCTGGTGTGCCAAAATGGCATGTTTATTAACACTGCCTTTGGACATCCTTGCTTTCTGTGATTATGTATGTTTCAATCATTCCTGTAGTATGGACATGACTGAGTCAAAAATTTCCCAGATTATATCCCCTCATGCACTTCTTAAGAATCCAGCCAAGTTCTTGAACAATGATTGAACTGAGGCAATTTCTCCCTGAAAAAGCCCCTAAAGCTGAACTAACAGAGTCAAATTAGTATTTTCGCTGGTTCTCGGTGAATTATATCATTATCTTTCACAACATTCTGAATACAATGTAATGAATGTCTGCCTAGCCGTATTAATTGAATAATTATGGCTCATTGCTTCAAAATTCATGTCTTTGTACTGTATCTGTGTTCGTGCCCTCTGTGTATCAGAATATGGGAAAATTTCACTCGGGGGCCAAGGATATCTAAAGAGACATGGAAGCAAGGGGGTTCAAAATTTTTACAAAAGGACCGGATGTTGATTTTTTTTTCCGGGGTCTGGCCTTGGACTAACTAACTATTTAATCATTCCCACGCCTATATATGGTATATCATGATAAGCTAAGCATGCCTCTTACAGCGTGCCTCCTACTGTCGGCTGTCACATAGGCACAAGCGGTTTTACGAGTTGTTGGAGGCTTGTGCTGCCTGTGGTATTGATTTATTGGCTTTAAACCTTTGCTGAAATTGTGGGCAGAGAATGTCAAGAGAATGTATTCATCTGCATCAACTGAAATGTTTTCCGGATTCTGAAAGTAAAATGTTTAGTATTAAAACGGGAATCTTGGTGTGAAAAGGTTAAGAAAAGGTAAATTTTCATTCTTAGAGCTAAATTACACATTTTGAAGAGGCTACAGCCTTTGCGAATCCTTTGCAACTTTGAAGATGGCCAAAATAGGGCAAAAACCGGCCTGTGTGGGGGTGTAAAAATTTTTTTCCCAGCCTGGTGCCTGGACTAACTAACCTAGGCCCGATTGGGGGCTAAATTCTTTGAACCCCCTTGCATGGAAATTGCAAAATCCAGCAGTACGGGAGCTCATTAAGAGACGCCTTGCATGTTTGCAATTATGAACTTGTATTGCCCCGCGGTATGGGCGACTTGCGAGGGAGGTTCATCATTATGTTCCCTATTTGTTGAATCTTTTACAATTCGCTGCAACGAGTCCCAACAAATTGGCGAACGATCTCGCGGAAATGCTGTGGCTTTCAAGGAGGCATTCTTTGCAGTTTTGATTTGAGATGCATCAGCAAAACCAGTATTTTTGCTGGAGAAAACCCATTTCCATCATTTGGGACATCTCTGGAGAAAGGTACCCTATTCCAGAGACCTGTGGAGATCTCTGGAGAAAATTGACAGTTTTTTTTGACAGCTGTTAAGCTCCAGAGATCTCTGGAGACCTCCAGCAAAAATACAGGTTTTGCTGATGTGGTTGCAGTGAAATCAATCACTAGGACTGGAGTGACTCAAGAATGATGGTCTGATATTTTGTAGGACTGAACATTGAGCTGTCGGGGATTGCCACGCAGTGGCGCTAAGGATGGCATAACATCAGGAAAACCATAATATGCAAATAATGCTAGAAATATGCAAAAGTAGTCAAAAATGCATGAAATTTGACAATTTGTTCATGTTATGCAGATTATTCAAAGTTAGTCAATATTAGTCCTATTATCCATGTCCCTTGATAAAAACTGAATATGTTCATAATTTATGCAACTTGATGCACCAAAATTCACTTAGGTAGCCTTCGGAGGTGTGGATGGACAGGGATCAGGCACGAAATCCTGAAAACGATAACTCGGCATCCATTTCATTCATGCACTCGTAACAAAGGAAATTATACAAGATTCACGGTGAGCGCTTATTTATTACTAACTCTGGAGCATCATCAGCAGTCATCTGAGTCATTCAACTTTAAGTTTCAACTAATCTTTTATCTCCCATGCACCACTTGAGAATCAAACCTCCAGAATAATATATTCCCAAACCACTTGATAGTACTATTATGCAAGATACTATGCGGCTTTCTGAACTGAGTCAGTGGACTCTGGTACTCCTTCAATGATTAGCAGGTGCAGCCTGCTTTAGCATCCCTCCCTGGGACTTGGGTGTCTGCTTCTTAGTAGCACTAAATTTTCCGGATCCTAACTTTTTCAAAGGTGTAGTTGTGAGCAGCAGTCTTCTGTTTGTGCGGAGGAAGGACACATCGAACGTTGAGCATACCATTCGCATCGCCAAAATCACGTTTACAGGGCTGGTTGTCCAGCACTGGAAAACAACCTGACTTAGGTACACTCCGTTATGGTTTGATATATGCAAACCGGATGGAACTGATTTCATTAGTGTATTTAAAGATTGCTACCCTGAGTTAAAGCGTGAAGGTTGCCTTTGAAATTATATATGGTTAGAAGAATAGTTTTGATAGTTCTTGACTATAAAAGTTGAAAAGTTATAGTTGAAATCATTCAATTTGAAGTTTAAGAATTAGAACTAAGAAGTTGAATTTCAAGTTAAAGCCCGGAAAATTTGGTGAAATTATGGTGACATATATAATTCGGCTATAGCCTGGTACTGCTTTCTCTGTATACCTCTTGGGTACCAGGTTATCTTCCGCTGTGTAACTTGAGATTGATCCATGCTAAATGTCCAATGCTCTTCTATGCTGATCAAAACTTAGGGATAATTCTATTTGAACGACCCCGTTGGTGTCAGACAAACCTCAAACAACCTACTGATTTTGTCCTCCGAGCGCGTGTGTTCGTCGGGATTTGGTATCATTTCTTCCATGTCAATAATCCCTTGTCCAAAGCTCCAGTCTGTCTAACACAATTCCATTCCACTGTTGGATTCCTGAAGCAAGGATTTTTAGGGTTCAATGCGTCCGGTGCATGTGACTGATGTGTCGTATTTGGTCCGCGCACTGATGCAGCGTTGTTATTTTGCCACTGATACACTGGCGCGTGACTTGCCCTCCATATCCAAAATCCAATTGTGCTTGCAGTGACGACACAAATTAGTACGACCTACAAAGTACCTACTACATAAATAGGCCGTGGATATCCAGTATGTGTTTACTTGAAGGCAACCCAGTATGATACAGCTGCAGCCGCAGTAAGAAAGGGGAAGTGCTTGTATAAGAGTAAAGTCCAAAGTGGAAACACTTGTATCGCAAGTGACCTTAGTGTGACCCGCTGGGACTCCGGTGTGACGTCCGGAGTCTTGAAGGTTGTTCGGAAGAATAATCCCAAAAGTTATACCGATATCTTAACCACTGACAGGCCCCGGAATCTCCTACTGAACCCTGTCCAAAATAGCATACCTTTAGGACCCCGATTTTGGCAAAATCCTTGTCCAAATATAGCGTAATTTAGACCTTAGAACTTGAGTCCCTGTCCACGCTAGCGTATTTCAGATTGCTAAATACTCAAACGCTGCTAGGCTCGCATAGTAGGATTTATCACTTACAAGTCTCTTCATACGATGAAACTTGGGCTACTCTTAGGAAGTTGGTCATCATACGATGTTGATACGACACATAAAGACCCATGTATTGATTGACCAGCTTGACTGGCTTGCCGGGTTGCCCACAAGCACGTACTATAAATAATGTACATGGAAACCGGATTGCGGGAGAACCGAGATAAATTGCAGCTTGTCAATTGACCTGCTTTTTTGGGTTGACCAAGCCGAAACAAGACAAAACAAGCCGAAACCTGTTCAATCAAAACGTGGTTAGTTACGATGGATGTCAACCTCAAGTTCCACAGTGTGATGTTTGTCGGCTTCAGCAAGCTAGCATTGAATCATTAAAAGCTGTTTAATTGTAAATAATAGGCCACAGCTCACAAGTTTTGCAACACCATTTGAAACAATCTCAGTAGAGGCTCTATGTAACGTGAGAAAGAAATAAATGTTTAGGCTGAGATCTCGCAACACAGAAGCTACAGGCTATCTGGATTCTGGATGGACTCAGACTCTCTTGGAGCAAGTAGCTATGTAAGTAAAACTTTGCCGAGGACCAGACACAGTCCACAATATCGTTGCAACACATGAACTAGTACTACTTACTAATTCTCCACAACTCGGCACCACATCGCGATATTGTGATCAAAGAATGCCTCTTTGATCATGAAACCGCGATTTAGTGCAAGATGGTACGGTTGCGGTGATATTCCCTACAGGAAACCCATTGCTAACTCGCAATGCATTAATTCATGCAGTACAGCTTACATACAAAAAGTACATCTGTAAATACAGCCACTGCCGCACTAGGGGAAGTGATCAAGTGCGAGACTCAAGTCAGTAACAACATAATCTACACCCGAAATCACCGAATTACATTCCGAGAACACCAGATTACATCCCGAGAACTCCAGAGTCTAAACCAAGAGCAGTAGAGGGTGAGCATGTCAGTTTGATACTTGATTAAAATTGATCACAAAAAAGTTCAAAAAAAATCGATTTGATGAAATGGGACAGTATAAAGGCCACTAACAAGTGTTCCGATAGAGTAGAGCTGGCCTCCCACTACAAACCTTCTAAGATTCTACTTCTCATCCATCAATATCATGCGCTGGTCGTCTCTGATTTTGAACACTACAGTAGCACTGTTCGTCAGCGGTGTTCTCTCCATGCCTGTTGACACGACAGTTTTGGAAAGCCGCATGGACGAGTCACTTCCTTATGATTCTGGAAATGCTAGGAAACATGCGGCGGCAGTGAGTCAATGAGTGACTTACCCGCATTATTGCTAACTATCAACTTTAGAATGTCGGCGCACCAGAGACGGGACAAGGAAGCGATGCCGGTAAGGAGTCATTACACTATGATAAATCCGTCCACTCATGCAAGTTCCACAGGACACATCCTGTCGAAAGATTTTCATGAAGCAAAATTGGCCCAGGCTGGTGTTGGGTAAGTAAAATTATTTCTTTTTGATATATTTAATGTGTTTAACAATGAGTACAGAGTGAGCCAGCTTTCGACAGACACAAAGCATAAACATGAAGACCAGACTGTACCAGAGCCTTCTGGGCAAAATCGTGGGGTAATAAAAATCTTTGGAACTACATAATGAACAAACACTGACCATCCACAGGCTGGAAGAAAAGAAGCCGCCAATGTCGAAGAGATTCTTTCTGGCAATGATGCGACCCATCCCATTAGCAAAGGCCATCGGAATATGCAAACCGACCCGGCTAATCAAGCTTTGGCCTTGAAAAAGGCTAAGGAGTTTGCGGACGGTGTCGAGGTATGTGCAGCTTATCAACGAATGAATCCATCATCCATTTAACATCGTTTCAGAAAGATACTGGCGAGAAAATACCCGACATGGAAAAGATGCCAAAAAGTATTTACAGATGTACTTTTTGTATGTAAGGTGTAGTGCATGAATTAATACATTGCGAGTTAGCAATGGGTTTCCTGTAGGGAATATCACCGCAACCGTACCATCTTGCACTAAATCGCGGTTTCATGATCAAAGAGGCATTCTTTGATCACAATATCGCGATGTGGTGCCGAGTTGTGGAGAATTAGTAAGTAGTACTAGTTCATGTGTTGCAACGATATTTGTGGACTGTGTCTGGTCCTCGGCAAAGTTTTACTTACATAGCTACTTGCTCCAAGAGAGTCTGAGTCCATCCAGAATCCAGATAGCCTGTAGCTTCTGTGTTGCGAGATCTCAGCCTAAACATTTATTTCTTTCTCACGTTACATAGAGCCTCTACTGAGATTGTTTCAAATGGTGTTGCAAAACTTGTGAGCTGTGGCCTATTATTTACAATTAAACAGCTTTTAATGATTCAATGCTAGCTTGCTGAAGCCGACAAACATCACACTGTGGAACTTGAGGTTGACATCCATCGTAACTAACCACGTTTTGATTGAACAGGTTTCGGCTTGTTTTGTCTTGTTTCGGCTTGGTCAACCAAAAAAAGCAGGTCAATTGACAAGCTGCAATTTATCTCGGTTCTCCCGCAATCCGGTTTCCATGTACATTATTTATAGTACGTGCTTGTGGGCAACCCGGCAAGCCAGTCAAGCTGGTCAATCAATACATGGGTCTTTATGTGTCGTATCAACATCGTATGATGACCAACTTCCTAAGAGTAGCCCAAGTTTCATCGTATGAAGAGACTTGTAAGTGATAAATCCTACTATGCGAGCCTAGCAGCGTTTGAGTATTTAGCAATCTGAAATACGCTAGCGTGGACAGGGACTCAAGTTCTAAGGTCTAAATTACGCTATATTTGGACAAGGATTTTGCCAAAATCGGGTCCTAAAGTATGCTATTTTGGACAGGGTTCAGTAGGAGATTCCGGGGCCTGTCAGTGGTTAAGATATCGGTATAACTTTTGGGATTATTCTTCCGAACAACCTTCAAGACTCCGGACGTCACACCGGAGTCCCAGCGGGTCACACTAAGGTCACTTGCGATACAAGTGTTTCCACTTTGGACTTTACTCTTATACAAGCACTTCCCCTTTCTTACTGCGGCTGCAGCTGTATCATACTGGGTTGCCTTCAAGTAAACACATACTGGATATCCACGGCCTATTTATGTAGTAGGTACTTTGTAGGTCGTACTATTTGTGTCGTCACTGCAAGCACAATTGGATTTTGGATATGAGGGCAAGTCACGCGCCAGTGTATCAGTGGCAAAATAACACGCTGCATCAGTGCGCGACTCAAATACGACACATCAGTCACATGCACCGGACGCATTGAACCCTAAAAATCCTTGCTTCAGGAATCCAACAGTGGAATGAGAATTGTGTTGAGCAGACTGGAGCTTTGGACAAGGGATATTGACATGGAAGAAATGATACCAAATCCCGACGAACACACGCGCTCGGAGGACAAAATCAGTAGGGGTTGTTTGAGGTTGTCTGACACCAACGGGGTCGTTCAATAGAATTATCCTAAGTTTTGATCAGCATAGAGAGCATTGGACATTTAGCATGGATCAATCTGCAAGTTACACAGCGGAAGTAACCTGGTACCCAAGAGGGTATACAGAGAAAGCAGTACCAGGCTATAGCCGAATTATTATGTCACCATATTTCACCAAATATTCCGGCTTTAACTTGAAATTCAACTTCTTGTTCTAATTTTAACTTCAAATTGAATGTTCAACTTGAACTTTCAACTTTTTGTTCAACTTCAACTTTTTAACTTTTGTTACCTTAGCTTTAACTTCAGGGTAGCAATACTACTACCTAATAGTCATGCATATATCAACCATACAGTATATTGTTTAACTGGTACCCTATTGAGAGGAGCATAGCACAATCTGATTGTACCATTTTGAGTACTTCATAAGTACAAGACTGAAATCATACAAAAATGTCGCAGTATTTTTGAGATCTTGGTTGATTTTGGATATTTTACAGAGGTCAAAGCTGTCAGAAATTACTACATAAGGTCATTTAACCATGCGCTAAGTAGGCACTTATAATTCTTAACGCCATTTACGAAATGCTTGAAACAATCCAGGACTTATTTCATGGGCCCCACAGAAGTTAAACTTGTTGGGAAATAGATACATTTTATGATCTCAAAGTTGGAATGCCCTTGACTTGCACTAGAACAGTACTGTACACTTACGAATTTAAGTTCAGTAACGCGTCACGTGCGGTCCTGAACTGGAGAGATTTGTATCTTCGTAACGCGTAACTTATAGGTCTGAACTGGGTTTTTTCGGAAGCTGAATATCACTCTAATTTGAGCTATTTTTTTGCAATTTTTCGCCTCGCGCACCTTTTATACACATTCCTGATACGTAGTTAGTGTTGGTTTTTGGCAGATTTAAGTGTATGAGGAGCTACTTTCGGCCATAGAACAGGCTTCAAAGGGTCTCGCGCAAGAAGAACCATTTTTAATAGGGAAAACTTTTTCGGAAGACAACAATTGCATGTGGAAGAAGCTTTGCAGAAGACTCCAAGTGGATGAAACTTTTGGGTCAGTTCAGACGTAAGTACATGTTAGGTGGTGTTGCGCCTGGACTCGGGAGGAGCGCCTTTTCTGTGAACTGGGCGCTCATAGTACTATTTTGGCGGCCGGCTACGCCGGCTGAACTGAGTTCATGTTCGTAACACCATCTGCTGGCTGTTGAACTATGAACTGAATCAAGGTAAGGCGTAACGCGTAACATCAAGTGAACTTAAATTCGAAAGTGTACAGTATACATAAAGTTGAAGTTATTATACACAAAGTTGAAGTTGACAAACTGAATGTATTCAATTGCCATCAAAACGAATCAGTCAGAAGTCGAAATATTTGGTGAAAAATACCATCATAAATTATTTATAGACAGATTTCGGAAAGTCACCACTTATAATATGATGATCACTGCCTCATCTAACAAGTGACCGGGTTGGAGTGTGAGCAAAGTAACTTGTCGGGCTAACTTGTCCCATTCAATCAAGTTAACTTGGTTTTCCTGTGCTTGCGATATTAACTTGCCGAGACTTGGCAAAATGTAACTAACTTGCATTTTACTAGCAACTTAAATCTACTTAATTTTAAACACTCCTTAAGCATTCTACTTATTGTCAGTGCTACTAAGAGTAAATACTTATGTTAGTTGCTGATTGTGCCACTGCTATGAACAACTTAGTACCTGCCCGTGACTATATAAAATATATACCGCTTGCATGGTCTCTTGGTTATGGTTTGACAGTACTGTTGTCAATATTTCTCATGCTTGAATTATTGTACAATTTACAACTTGATAGTAGATATTGTGATTGTGTTCATTGTCATTTTCAAATACAACAGTTTAGATCAAGTAGCCTCCTCCTTGAGTGTTGAGTTAACCCTTCAATGGTGACATTAATTTATGGGGGATGGTGTGTATCCAATGGTGTGGTATATAGCTAGCTGTCACCATATTCAGTTACAGCAACCATCCCTAATGTACCACTGATTAATGGATTCCTTTCCAAAAATGTTACACATAAATTGCGAATTGTGTCTGAGTAATATTGAATCTCATACATGCCCAATAGTCATGTTTTTAGACTTTGATTACTTACTTGTCAATATACTCGGTACATATACCTACTGTATGTTGCACGCTATTGTGCAGAATCCGTTGCAGATAAATCTGAGAATATCATTAAATGTTGCAAATTGATCCCAGTTTACCATTGAATCTGTGTTCAATTTTGCATTGGATATCATAAGAATAAATGCTACAAATACGAGATCCAGTTATGTTCAGCTTGTATGTAGGCTCAGAACCATCACCTATATGTACATAAATATGAACATCAATACAGGACTGTTGCTGTGAGACCCGGTGCACGAAACGGATCTCGAACCAACGTATCCCGAATGTCTCGCACCTAGATGTAGGTGGAGACCAAATGCGACCACCCGGGGTAACCGTGCTGTAAGGTGGGTCTGGACAGTAGTATGAGTGTTGTACGGAACGGTACAAGCCTCAGAGGTGCAAGGAACAGTGTACGGGCCACCCGCTGATGTAATCAGGAGGAAGCGGGTGGTATTGTGGTCCGACAACCAGAAATGAGTGGGAGTGGATGGAATATGGGTGAAGGGGTGGTCCAAAAAGGTGTAATAAGTCCAAATATGGATAATGCGGATGGAATACAGTAAATGCGGACGGAAATAGCGTGAGAGCGGGTGGAATAGGGTGAAAGCGGGCGGAAATAGCGTGGGAGCGGACGGAATAGTGCAAAAGCGGACGGAAATAGCGTGGGAGTGGATGGAATAGGGTGAAAGCAGATGGGAATAGTGTGAGAGCGGATGGATTAGCGTGAGAGCGGGTGGAAATAGCGTGGGAGCGGGCGGAATTGAGTGAAAGCGGATGGTCCCAGAGGTTCTAGAGGTAGCAAAACCCAAATAGGAAGCTCCTGGGGAGCTTTGGTTGTAAAGTTGTAAACAGAGATAGAAGACAGTGAGCTCTGGATGTAGATTTGGTATCTACGGACAGAGCCTCGCAGTTAATGCAGATGACAGTGGGCCTTCGAACGGAGCTCGGAAGGCACAGCTGGTTAGAACAGATAGAAATAGAGAGACAGAGACAGAGACAGAGCAAAACGGGATTGATTCGGTAACAATGGTAATAACAGACTAGGGTGCATGGACTCGGGGTGTCTACTTATATACTGTAGGGTGGCTGTGTAAGTCGTCGGGAGGACCTGATGGATGGTTATCAAGTGCGGGAGGCACCCGGGAGGCAGGATAAGTGGTAATCACATGTAGAAAGTGCCCGGCAGGCAGGATAAATGGTAAATAAGCATGGAAAGCGCCCGCAATGTAGGTAATGAGTGCGGGAAGTATCCGCGGACGGTCAGGAAGCGTGGGAAGTATCCGCGGACGGCCAGGAAGTGTGGGAAACATCAGCGAGTGGATAGTGGATGAGAAATGAGCCAAGTCCTGACAGTTGCCATAACATGAAGAAATATTGTCTCTCTCAGTACCATACAGATACCCAATGATAACACATATAGTGTAACGTCCCATACATGGTCATCACAGTCATAATATGGATGGAATAATGCTAAATTTCCATCCTGATGTGGATGATATACAACCTGTAGCCATACCATCTTGGTCTTTGAGTATAAAGCATATATATGTTATTGTTATTTGCATCAGGTTTCCGTACCTGCATAATGACAATTCAGAGTCCTACTTGTAATGCTTAAAAAATAGTTAATGCCTGAGTAATGCTTAAGTAAATTCTTGAAAAGTTCCTAAGAATTAAAGAAAAGAAAAGAATTTTAAATTGTAAGTAATACTTAGATAAATTCTAAATAAGGACATAATTAGCACATGCCTGTAAACTAAAGTAAAGTAAAGTAAACTGAAAGTAAAGTAATTAAATACTAAGTAATACACTGAGTAAATTGTATGAAGCAAGATGCTAAGTAAAGTAGGTAACTTGAAATACTTAGTAGAACAAGTATGCTTACAAAGTTGCAATTGTCAAGTGATAGTAGGAATGAGATGGTAAAAGTAAGAGCTCAAGAGAGGTTAATGCCATGGAGGGTCCATAAAGCCCTTATATATGTGTGTAGCAGGTCACATGATATTCCAAGACAACAGTAGGAAGTCTTTATTGTCCTCCCAAATAGATAACAATGGCCAAGTTGCTTATTGTGTTCCTAAACAGGCAGTTGTCAAGCTAGCATATAAAAGGCCCCGTTTTTGTCCTCCAAAGGTTGCAATTCCCCACCTTCTCCCTTATGATTACACTACTTCAACTTCCTCTTCCTTGAACATTGTTCCATTGCCTAGTTACACATTACTTACTGAAGAAATTTTTGTTATCTCTTATGTCCCTTAAGTATTTACTTACTTACTTACTTACTTACTTACTTACTTACTTACTTACTTACTTACTTACTTACTTACTTACTTACTTACTTACTTAATTACTTACTTACCTACCTACTTACTTACTTACTTACTTACCTACCTACTTACTTACTTACTTACTTACTTACCTACCTACTTACTTACTTACTTACTTACTTACTTACCTACCTACTTACTTACTTACTTACTTACTTACTTACTTACTTACTTACTTACTTACCTAACTACTTACCTACCTACTTACTTGCTCAAGTATGCACTTAGCATGCTTCTTTCTAAGTTTTATTTACCACTCCCTTGAGCAAGAATCTTACTTACAGTTTACTCAAGTACTTAAGTCCAAAGATACTTAGAATTGTTTACTATTTCCTTATGCAGTAACCTTACTTACAACTTACTCAAGTTGTACTCAAGTATTTTAGTATTAACTAATAAAAAAACCAACTTTTTGCCCAACCAAAACTTAAGTAAAACTTGAGAATTCCTTAAGTATAAAACCACTTACTTGAGAAAAGCTGCCATAGATTTACACTTTTGAATGATCTGTTTTGATGGCAATTGAATACATTCAGTTTGTCAACTTCAACTTTGTGTGTGCCAACTTCAACTCTATGTGTACTGTTTTAGTGTCAGGGGCATTCCAACTTTGAGATCATAGAATATATCTATGTCCCAACCAGTTTGACTTCTATGGGACCTGGGAAGTGAGTCCTGTACCATTTCGAGCACTTTATGAATAACATTAAGATTTATAAGCATGCACTTAACGCACAGTGAAATGGCCTTATGTAGTAATTTCTGACAGCTTTGGCCTCTGAAAATATGCGAAATCAACTAAGATCTCAAAAATACTTATCACAGAATGTGACATTTTGTATGATTTCAGTCTTGTACTTATAAAGTGCTCAAAATGGTACAATCAGATTATGCCATACTCCTCTCTATAGGTTACCAGTTAAACAATATATTGTATGGTTGATATATGCATGGCCACAAGTAGTAGTATTATTACCCTGAAGTTAAAGCAAAAGTAACAAAAGTTGAAAGTTGAAGTTGAACAAAAACTTGAGAGTTTGAGTTGAAGATGTGATTTAAAGTTGAAGTTGAAACACGAAGTTGAATTTCAAGTTAAAGCCGAAATATTTGTTGAAAAAGGACCTCATAGTAAGGACCTGGAATGAACATACACTGCCATGCACTAAATTAGATGCGTTACATTGCTTCAAACTTGCGAGATATAAACTAACTTGTTATTAACTTGAGCCATCAAAAAATTCACACTCCGCTAACTTGCGCTAACTTGGCCGAAGTTTGCCGTTATAAATACATTTCAAACAATGATAAATTTATCATTTCTGCTGCATATATGCAGTTGATCACCCCAGAATGACTTTATAAAGTCTTCTATAGATATTCTTCGCTGTTTCCATGAGCGGTACATAAGTGTATTGGCAGTATTGCCTGATGTAATTGTGCAATATTTATGAGTATTGAAGTACAGTGGGCATGGCTATTTCCTTGGTGGAGTGTCCTGTTCTCTACTGCATGCCTATACAGCCATTCAGAACTAGATAAAACATGCGAATACCTCTGATGACAACAGTGGTGAACAACCTTGTAACATAACTCTCATGCTTGTGTGGTAATGTTAGTGAGACTTAAACAACTTATATTAGCTCTGTAGAGCCTTACTTAAAAATGCTTTTATAATGCTCAAGTTACATCAAGTTAACTTTCAATTCACAAGTTGATGGAGTTTGAAGATCCAAGTCAATTTGGTAGGGCCCGAACATCATCCAATGTCAATGTCAGGGTCCTATTCAATCCCGTATATATTATTCCCATTGAATTGTTTTTTTTTTTGGTTTACAAGTGCCGAGAGCAAAATCATAGAGCAAAATCATAAAATTATCATCGAATCCAGACATTACTGTATGACTGGCTACAAGGTCTACAAAAAGCAGAATACTCTACAAAAGACTACTAAGTATACTACTAACTGCTACCTTAATATTTATTTTATTGTGAATGAAGCTATAAGAAATCATTGAATGTATTGAGTACCTACAAAATGACAGACTTAGAAAGGAGAACTTACTGTTGGAGTTGGGTTGAGCTCGGTGGGGGAGGAATTTGAGAAGTCGAACTTTTCGACATCACACATTGGTTAAATAGTGTCCAATGTCACTGAAATTGTATCCATCAGTCGAGAATGACAGGTATCAGAGCGGTTGAGCAATGGTCAACCTACAGCAATCCACTGTGGATCACTCCAAGCTGCTGTGGTTGCTGTAGCATTCACCCAGGTTTTTCTGATGTTCTTGGTTGTTCAGAGTAGCCCAGGGCTTCGAAAGGCATGAATATTGCAGCAGTGGGGCTCAGTGTCAAAATTAGTCCAGCGGTGTGCCATGGTGTCATTGTACATGCTTCAAACTTGTTTTGGTTGTCCTCCACGTGACAGCCACTCTTCATAATCTTGTCCCTTCAAGTTGATAATGGAATCAATTTTATGGAAAATGTACTTATCTCTTGCCTAAACTACATGTCAAGTTCCCTCAGTAATTTGAAATATGAACTGGAGATATATATAGTAAGGGTTCTGAATGAATCTGTGTCCTCCAGTGACCCTCGCAAACCTACACAAGCTGTGACAAGCAACAAGCAAAATTAGCTATGAGTTACAGCAAATTTTGGACCGGCGAACATCCCTAATATCAATGTAATTATATTCCTACTATGTAATTTCGAGGCTCCATAAATCCATTAAACTGCGGGACTCCAATGTCCCAATGTGGCAATGCCATATCCAGCCTACCAACTGGAATTATCAATTCCAACAAACCTCAAGCTCAAAGTTCACAAAGAAAGTATAGTAATTTGATAATATTTTATGGACCGCCTCTGTTTATGCTTTGTTAATGGAATTTTTCAATGCATCATTGAGCCATTACATAGACTGTTTACTTATATATATGCGTTGTTGTTTATGATATATTATAGGTGCATCATGTATAAACAGGCTTGGTTATAAGTCAAAAATGCAGTGGTGATAAAGGGTGGTTCTAGTGTAACTAGGGTTTTGAAGTACAATTTATTAAACTGCAAATAAATCATACATTGTATTGTATTGTACTGCAAAATGTATCACTGAAGCTTGTACTGATACACAGTTCAAATCAGTACAGGTTTACAGTTTATTCAAAATGTGAAAATTGCTTAAACTGCTTTGAATCAGTTTAAATTAGTACACATTTACAGCAGGTTATACCAGTACACCTACTAAACAAGCTTACAGTGTCATTTATTACCTCCAATCTTGATTGAGATGTACTTTCAATAGTTTATGAGAACTTCCTATAACATGGATATTGTAAAACATTACATATCTGGTAGCAAATAGTATAGAAATGATCAGTTCATGTCAGTTTATACTAATATAAACCAATTTGAATCTGAACTGATTTAAACTCATAAATTGTATTGTATTGCACTGGTTGTATCAGTACAATCAGTACAAGTACACAGTTTAACCAGTTTTCAATAAATCTTGTACCAGTACAATTCATGATTTATTGGATTTGGACTAAATAAATTGCCATGCAACATTAACTAAGCACAAGATCCTGGGTTAACATAAGCATTGGGTGCTCATTTTTCATAGCATCTATTTCCAGTCAATATCCAGGGCTCAAGCAGGTATCATTGAGATATAAGTAGAAGAGTTAAGAAAACCTGTCTCTGGTGATTTCCAACTCTCCATATGTAAAAAAATGAAGCTTGCTGGCACTGAATTTGAGAAATATCTCCAAGCTGGATTGTAATATTTTGAGTGCTAATCTGGATCAAGTAGGTTGTAAGAATAATGAGTGTATGAGGAGACCAAGAGGAGACTGAAGCCTTGGCTTCTTGGAATTTCAAAAAGCCAAGAATAGAAATTATTCTCAGATATTCAATCATGATCCCCCCCAAAAAAATGAATCATGCATGAGTTTTCAAGTCAAGGGTACAGCCTTTTCACCCTGTAATTATGATCATGGTCATGGTTGATTTTTTTGTCACACCAATTTGATTTCTCACAAAATTCTGCATCATGAACTTGAATTCTGATCACTCTGATGACCTGATGAAAATGAAGTGTTTTTTCATGGTCATGATCAAAAATGAAGCAAGGTCATGCAAAAAACTTAATATTCATTTTAGTCCAATAAGGACAGCTATAGACAAACTTTTGACCTATCACTGCAGTGACATCTTAAAAAATCCATGCTTTCAATACATCAATAATCTTCCATATGATACATTCATGCAGCACCAAGGGGCTGTAAAGAATTAGTCACCTGACTGGGGATTGGTTAGCTAGTCCAGCTATCAGGTCAGAAAGAAAAAGTTTGACACCCCACTAAATGGGTGATTTGGGATATTACTGAGACTTCCTTAGTTCATTATCAGATATCTGATTTAGCTCTTCTTTGGATTCCTCCATTTCTGGTAATTTTTAAGGATGACAGTCATTTTTTGTCACACCAGTCACATAGTGCTAGATGGTCCTAAAATCCAATAGTTCAGCAATAATATTTCCAAAAAGTGTCCAATTAAGATTCATAGTATATATAGTCCATAGATATCCCCAAAAAGCTTGGGATAGTACTCTGAAACAGAAAGATACAATATATAATCTTGATATGCTATATACTGGTATAGCGCGTGGGAATGCTTACATAGTTAGTTACTCCAACCGAAAGGCTAGTTTCAAAAAGTTTGCAGCCCCTTGTGCAACACTTATCCCCACAATAATGCACAGTTTTTATCTGAATGAAAAGCAATACACTTCAGATCCTCATTAGGATGATGCAAAAATCCCTTTGTCGCTTGTCCACTTTTGAGATTTTTTTGAAGTAAATTTTATTCAGCTGATAACATTACACCTCCAGTCTAAATAGCTACATGATATGCTAAGAATACAGAGATTACTTAAAAAAGTATAGACAGTATGACTAAGCAGTCCGACAAGCTCTAGCAGCGCACTGACTGCTCAAGTCTTGAATTAAATTGCATATCAATCTTGGAGGAGGCTTCTGTCTTGGATGTACCAAATATCATTGAGTATATTGAACATTAGATTGAGCAAAAAGCAAGTGCACGCCAATGGTGACTTGTAGTCCAAAGTCAGTGAAGCTTGATGGGACAGTTGGGGAAGAGAAAGAAATGTTTACTCAAAAATGCGGATGAGCTTTTAAATTAGGTCGAATGGATTTTTAAATAATCTAATGTCAGATAGAATGTAGAATTGGTTGAATAACTTAAACATTTTTTATGAAGAAGAATGGATACCTTTCCAACATTCTTCTGATGAAACACTCGATTTGGATAGGTGAATGATAGTCTTGATCCTTATTTTATCAACCTTTTAATGTCCTGCAAGTGATACTTCATACATCACAATGTAGATAGCTTTGATATTTATTGTACCCTTCTTGTCTGAGGGGTTGGATATTTTGCATGAAATGCAGTGTTTATGGATAGGTGAGTAAAGAATGAAAAGGGATAGAAAGTGTGATTATATGCATAATTGGCAAAAGCATGGTTCCTTAAATGACTCTGGTAAGCACTGTGAAACACTTGAATTTTGCTGGGAATTGGACATTTGCTGTCAGAATTGAATCAGTAATTACACATTTGGCTGATGTCTGGCAAATATCTGGTAGACTCAGAGATATCACTTACCTCAGCAAAATATTTAATTAGCAACTGATAGTAAATATTGAATTATCTAACAGTGCTCCAGCACTTTCAGGCATATTTTATGTTTTTTTACTCTAAATAAGGCAATAATTCAGCCTTTGGCCAGCACTGCCCTTACCATCTGCATCCTGTGAGTGCTGGAGTGCTGGAGATTCTAGCCATTACTGGCTGTGTTAAAGGTTATGGTAGGCGTAATAAAGATATATAATGTAGACTGGTACAAAGCAAGAGAGCTCAGTAAGTAAGATAAACGTAGAGATAATTGTCTGACATACCTGGTACAAAGCAAGAGTGCTAAGGGGCTCGCTTTGTCCCAGGATAGTAACTGTGCTGTAAACGGAAGTAAATCAGTTGCTGTGCGACGCTCGGTCATTGTCCGTTAACAGGCTGCATCATACACATTTTGCTGATGTATTGTCATTGCTTATAAACAAGGATTTTGCCAAAATCGGGTCCTGAAGTATGCTATTTCGGACAGGGTTCAGTAGGAGATTCCGGGGCCTGTCAGTGGTTATGATATCGGTACAAGTTTCGATCAGCATGGAGAGCATTTGGCATTAATCTATATATGCATATATGCTGCATGCAGTAGCCTGGCAACCAAGACGACGCACAGCCGGGTAGTTCTATAGCCGAATCATCCATAGACAGATTTGAGAGTCGCCACTTATGATGTAATATGATCATCACTGCCTTTCATCGCAAGTAGCCGGGTAGACCGGGTTACGTCACTTGCATCATAATAATATACTTGGAACCCAGCCGCAAGCTGGTCAATCAACACAGGTTTATTACAATTGTCTTTCTCATGGACATCGTTGAGCTTGTCGACGCATTCTGTACAGAGCTCGCGCTGGATGACCTCGCTAGGCTTGCATTATGCAGTAGGAAACTAAATCATATTTCCACCCGTCACCTGTATGGCAACATTCCAGCTCTTCCTCCCAGCTCCATCCTTGCACTTCTGCACTTGCTCCGCAGAAAGCCTGATCATGCAACACTTGTACGGTCATTCGTGCTTGACATCGACCCATCCCATACGAATGCTTTTTATCGACTCGTACGCCATGTACTTGTCAGCATGTCCAATCTCCAATCTCTTACGGTCCATTCTGTGAATGAACAACCGCCTAAGAGCTGGCCAGACCTGATTACCCAAGAGCTCAGATTCCCATTCCAATTGCACCATTTTGACACAGATTTCGAGCTCAATGATCAGCTCGCTCTCTTTCTACGTACACAACCCCACATTGTCGAGCTTAGGATAGCTTTAAACAAGTGGCCGGAAGGAGAAAACCAATTTATGGAGGACTTTTGGCCACCTGCTCGACGGAAGCTCTTCGTTCTAACGGACCAGGAGTATAACCTCAGTACTCTGCAAACTCTCCTGGACATTCCACATTGGGAACAGCTCAGTTTTGGTATCTGTGGCAATGATCCTCGACCGCATGTTCTATTCTTACCGACCCCATCCGAATCTCTCCGACATATTCAGGTGGAGAAATTGAATGGCTGGGATATTGAATCTTTACGAGATTTTTTGGATCATCTTTCCCACCGTACTCCCAATCTCGAGTGGCTGATATTAATGAATCTTTCTGGCGGCAAGGAATCATTCGGACGAGTAAGCATACTATCCTCGCTCTGAATTTATCTGAGAATATAATTAGGAATCTCTTGAACTAGTGGGAAGATATCTACACCCTTTCAAACGTCTTTTTCACTTTTCATGTTTCAACACGGTAGCCAACGAAGCTGATCTAGGTTCAGAGGAAATAAGGTCGATCTTGAAGCAGTGGTCGGATGCGTGTCCGACTCTGCGTTCTGTTTGCGTGCGGATGCTTCCATTATGGAATAAAGGCGGCGATAATCAACCATGGCTGTCAAGCAAGCCAAGCTGATAGCTTCAGGTATGTATAATCTATCCAAACCCGATTCAAATTTCAAACTGTTACTAACTTGATTGGCGTGACTGCGGCCCTCAGGCCAATTGAAGGACCTATCAGTCCAACCTATCTCGCTTTTGGATCTTCTACGCCCGATCTAGTGTAGAGGAAGAAAGGTAGCAACGGAAGAAGGAAGGAAGGAAGGAAGAGAGTGGGCTGCTTCGAAAATTGGAACAAACGGAGTGAGAAACAGAGACCTGCCGCTTCCTTATCCCATGTACATATTACTAATGATATATACGCCAACCACCACCATTGCTAAAGGTCATCCGAGTCTGACTGACGAACCATCCTTTTCCTACTACTGGATCACCACAAAATTTCCTAAAGAAGTTCTCAAGGTCACTATCTCCTTGAATCTCTGGTTCAGATATGTCTTGGTTTGATTTGTCTCGCTGACGTCGTTTCCAACGATGAGGTCAACGATTTTTTCAACGGAATAAATGGCGCGCTTGGCTCCATGTCTGTATTGGCAGTGGCAGACTCGTCCATACATATTTGACGTTTCGCGGCACCGTTGCCCTGCCTTGTCAGTCATCTAACACGACTCCAATGTGCTTCAACTTTTTGCTTAACTTAGATATCGTTGGTCCTGGGTTATATCATTGGAGCTTTGCTCACGTTTCAATGCACCTGCATATGTTCTGCTTTTTTCCTTCATCTGTGCAGACTTGGATGAAGGCTTCTTGATGCCTCGTCATAATACTTTTTGTATATTCAACCGACTTTTATCAACATTTGTTTCGTTGTGAAGCTACATTCCCAAAAATGGCCTCTGGTGATCCTGCCTCCTGAGCAACTTTTCCTGCAGACTACAACGGCTTGATTCAGGGCCTCAATTTCCCTGATTCAATTATGCTTTCTTCTGCTACATACAGTAACGGGATCTACTTAGTTTAACATAGAGAGGTCAATTTTCTTTTTTGTTAAACACGTTGAACCACATCAAACACCGCCATAACTTGTGTACAAACCAATAAACAATACTGTAACAAATATAAACCAACACATAATACTTACTATGTGTTAAACTTAGTTAAACAACCTTGTTAAACTGCATTGAACCAGACATATTGTACCTATGAAAGGAAGAGCCTTGCTTAACATTGTTCAACACTGGATAAACACCATCCCTGTCTATGTTTAGAGACGTTAACAGTTAAGCATGTGTGGGCCATCTACCATTGAACAATATTTGTTGGAACTCATCCTTTTTGGGTCGCATCTAGCTTAGTCATCCACTTACACAGTCACGTTGTCCTAACTAGCCCATACTTTATCCAATACTTCCATCTGTATTTCTGCAGTATTGCCCTATAGACTCCGTGTCTCTCCCGTATCCTTAGTCCAACAGGTTATGGGCTCCTTATCTTGTTAAGTCTGGGTCATATTTCACGGAAATTAGTCTATTTTGGGCTGGATTCATGTCTGTGCCTTCGGATAACCTTTTCCACATCCTCATCTGCTGCGGACCAGTCCGGGCCTTTCCCGGCAGGCACTTCATTTTCATTTCCGTGCGCGGACTTTGCTCCTTGCAGCGCCATATTCTTGTCGAATATATTTGGACCGTTGCACATACTGCTACCCTGGTGTGTCCTGGTAGTCAACTAATACCCTTTTACACAGCTAGGCTGCTTTTAGCCCTAGTATACCAGCTCATTGATCATTCTGCCACACTCCAAATCTCGACCTCGTCCTTCCAATTACTTGTGTGCTAATTCTATGCACTCCTCATTCATTATGGCTCGTTGTATAAAACCGAATCACCGTCCTGGTCATAAACCATTTGGTGGCCCACCGCCACCAGTTCAATCACGTCTCCTCTTCCATAGCCTCATTGAGTGCCACATGATCCATGATTGCAGTCTTGTTGTCCCAGGACTACTTTCTGTGTAGTTTCTTCCATCTTACAATGCAGGGGGTGTGTTGGAACTCATCCTTTTTGGGTTGCATCTAGCTTAGTCATCCACTTATACAGTCGTGTTGTCCTAGCTAGTCCATACTTTATCTGATACTTCCATCTGTATTTCTGCAGTATTGCCCTATAGACTCTGTGTCTCTCCCATATCCTTAGTCAACAATATTCAACAAACTTCAGGCAGACCTGTTGAACAGCAGTGGAGCATAATAAAAAGAATATACTATTTGAAATATGAGAATTGGAATACATTCATAATTAGTGTCCCATTCAACATGTTGTTGAACCATTGTTGGTCAAGTCCTCTTCTTTTTCCTGGTTGGCTGTGAACCATTTGCATCCTCTGTTCCCTCCCCATTCTTCACCGGATGTCTGCGCTTTCTACATGTCCCCATGGCACCCTCATCCATTGTTGTCTCAGCAGGACCATCTACCAGAACAGTTTCGTAGGTCCAAAACCTGGATTGCTTGCCTTTAGGTGGAGCTGTGGTGCCAGAGAGACCCGCCTCATTGGAAGTGTGCATTTGAGTCTTTGCAGTTGGATGAACCCTGTTACTTCTCTGTGCCTCGGCTACAATGCGCTTTCTACCACTAGATTTTGCCAATAAAACCGGACCAATTGGATTGAACACAACCTGTGTTATGACTCGACTTGAATCTCCTCCAAACCTAATAACATGTTAGTAATAAAAATAGGAAACTTAAGACAAGCCTTGGACTGTTAATAACTGCTGGGCAAGAAATATATACTCAAACAACTAAGCTCAAGTGGAATTGTTTTTGAGGGTCCTTATTGGACAAAAATCAAATGAGAGTTATTATTAAAAAAACAAATGTTTGGGATGTGATCACTGTCAATAGTTATAGTTTAAGTCATGATCACAATCAAAAATCAAAGTTTGCACAGGTCCATAACTTTCTTTTTGACCATGATCACACTCCAAATAAGTCCATCAAATGCATATCATGATCATGATTGTGATTGTTATTATGAATGTTTCACTCATAAGTTAGAACTACTAGCTTGATTTCAAAAGTTTAAGCCAACATATTAAAACACCTGTAACTCATTATGAAAGTTTTTGTCCATCCATTTTTTTTGTACATGTGACCATTATGTTGGTAAAATTGTGATTTCCTTTTTCATGATTTCTTGCAACATGACACTCATCACTCCATGGAAAGCATTTGCATTAATCCTTGTACTTTTGACTTGCTTTACCAATTCATCACAACCAGCATCTGATCTCCATGTTCAAACTATGTGCACAGCTTATAGGGAGCTAGGGGATTGGGTTACACAGGCTCTTAGAGTCCAGGCAGGAGATCTTTCTCAAATCAATAGACAGCAAGCATCTGCACATGAATTTTTGAGTTCTGTTACCCAGGTGTGTATGGAATCACCTACATATCAGCTCCCATCTAACTCCAGTTTTAATAGCATGAAAATCTATTTGAACCAGAGGAATATACTATTATTGATACTGGTATTTGGTCCATGCTTGTAGCACTTGCAGATGCAGCTATATATTCAGAAGACATTGTGGAGCATGCTCCAATCTCTGTGGCTGAGACCATCCATACTTGAAGACATGGATGACCTAGAAAATATATTGACCCCACCATCTTGGAAGTAAGTCCACAATATCGTGGTCCAACACATCTTGCTCCTGTTTTTGGATGTTCCTCTTGGACTGTACGTCGAAGGACTCTGGAAAATGGCCTAGCAGAGCCATGTCCACCAGTCTATGTTACCTATGAAGATCCCGACACTGGAGAATTGCTCCGATTTTATCAGTCTTCCACCTCACCTATGTCAACTCTCTCAGATGGTGAGCTGGACACTATAATTCGGCACATCTTGGAGGTTTTTCCAGCATTTGGATGCCAAATGATAGCTGGCCATCTTCACCATCTTGGGCACACTGTTCCCGTAGTCACATTCGTTTATCATATGAGAGAGTTACTGGTGCTCCTGCTCATCTTACGTCAAGACCCATTTAACGATGCAGATATCATGTTGCAGGCCCAAATTCACTGTGGCATCATGATGGACAGCATGGTAAGTAAAAAGGGAGCTCTTTACTTTTAATTCTAAATTTATAACACCTCCATAGGACTTATCCGGTGGAGACTAGTCATTCATGCTTTTGTTGATGGTTTCTCTCGCATGGTTACTGCAATACATATCAATGACAATAACCGTGCAGATACAGTTCTAAACCTGTTTCTTGAGGCAATTCAGGTGCATCAGACACCTAGCTGTGTGCATAGGGATCATGGAGTTGAAAACCTGGGGGTGGCCCGTTACATGGAGGAGCACTATGGTCCAGAAAGAGGCTCATATATCTGGGGAAGGTAAGCTTTTTCTGAAATGCTTTTGCAGTAGCCAAACTCTTGGGAGACTGTAAGCCATCAAGTGCAAGAAATTGTAGTCCTTCATCACCCACTGATGACCACATAGGGTCATTCATCATCTCTACAATACCAGCTGTGATAACTGCAGGTGGAAGTCCTGGTCCACATGCCAGTCCCCTGAGAGTAAATCCATTAATGGGACAAACATAGACAAGCAATAGCTACTCACAAGTTCACTAACATAGTGCTAGCCAGTTCATCATGAGTGGAAGGTAGTCTGACGTTCACTTGGGGCTGGGATTGGAGAGGGTACCCATAGAAGGTGACAAGAGCATCTAAAAGCGCTCTGGCTGCAGTTGCATTGGATATGTCTCCTTGACCCCTCAACTGAATGTGATTGATATGGGGAAGTGGGCACAAAGATGAAATAAGTTCATCAAGATTTTGGGGAGAAGGATGTATAATATCCAATTCCAATCGCCATCTAACAGACTGTCTAATTAACCCATTGGAAGGGACGACCTAAATAAAAGGAAAAGAAATAAATCCAAGATCAGAATTGTAGATACATAATGAATGCTTAACTCTGGGCTGTCTGAGCGAGCACGGATAACAGGAATGGTGGATGGAGGTTGAGTCCTAGGACGGGTATGATGAGGGGGAAGTGGTGGAGGGACTGCTCTAGATGATGATGGACGAGCCCCTAGCATAGAGCTTTGGCTCACAGTTGGGAGATCCTGTGAAAAACAAAACATACATTGGTCAGTAGTCAAAATGAGTTGAAAAAGGTCAAGCATACTGCTAATGATAATTCTATAGCCCGGCGAATATCAGCAGCCTCTAGATCATCCAAGGCTAACACCTCATCGTCAGAATCAGAACCAGCTGCCTGATCCAAAGGCTTCATCACACAGGGTGGAGGAATGGAAGTATTGGGACCTAATGGCTCAGCTGAAGAAGGTGAAGGTACTGTGCTGGTAATAGACTCAGATGGAGTATATACTATCAGCCCAGTGGGTTGCTTGGGATATGGACATAATAGAGGGTGAATTTCTCTCAACTGTAGAAGGACAGTTTTCACTGGAAGCAATAGACTCTTCATCTGTAGCAGCATCACCCAATGTTTCTTCATCTGCATAATGATGGTGATGAAGCTTTCTACCAATGCAATCATGACCTTTCAAGGAGCAATGGATTGTGAGATGGGGCTAATCAGAAAAGAATGTCTAATGAATGAAATGCAATAATGAAAGAAAGTAATGACATACTGATGAAGATGGTAGCCTGATCAAACCCATGTGCCTTCCTGGTTTTTTCAGCATACTTTGCCACATTCCTCCAGTCCCACCACATAATTGCCAGAGCCTCACTAAAAAGACCATATTTCCGAGGGAGAAAAACAGAACTATTTTTACGCTGCCTATTGGCAGCTACAGAGGAAGCAAGGTACCATCCTGAGGAGCCTTCAGCAGTGGTGGAAGAAGGGAGTGTAAATGCAAAGCCTTGTTCTGAGCAGGTGCTCTTTGATTTTGCAGTCAAAAAGCTGGTACACCTCAGCAGCTGAGATATTGACTGGAACTGCCACATTGAACACAAGCCCAAATTGGTGAAGTTGATGAACTAGGTCTTTGACCTCCAGGTGTGGGATCTGTATAGCCTGTGACTGTTATGTATAAAGGTCAGACCAGGCATAAGAATGTTAAGGATACAAGAGACGTACTCCACAAGACTTGGTCAAGCATACCACCCTAATTGTACAAGCTCCTCCTCCTAGCCATTCTTCCTACCAGCAACTGTACTCAGATAGCCAGGATATGGCCGACGGCTGACACGATGATTTGGTTCCTGGCCTTTTTTCTGAAAGGCACTGGCAGTATTGCCTCTGTGGCGGGTCATGGCTTCAACATGTCTGTTGTTTGTTGATGAGAGCTGGGCTCTAGCCTGACCCACAATGGCAGGTGGGTACCAGGCTGGGCCTGGACACCCCTTTGGCTAGAAACTGCATTGGGTACAGAAAGGAATGTGGTTTTTTGAGGTCTATCAAGTGCTTTATTAGACCAATATGTCATTCAACAGTAAGAATATAGCTTACTGAATATTTTGATGCCCTACATAAGTGACAGAGCAGCTTCCACCCCCACCTAGAACCCTGGAGCAGCGTGTATGGCGTTCAACAGGTTCACCAGCCTGACCAAAAATATCTTAGCTTAAAGAGATTTTGTCCAATGGAAGCAGACTGACCGGAGGTATAAACCCAGTGCAACCAGTACTTGGGCAGGGACCCTTGGGAGGCATTCCACCACCATGATTTGCCTTCATGTGCTCACAATAGCATATTGAGCTCTGAAGATAGTCAGATCACTCATCTTATAAGTTAAAATGATAGGCTTACAGTATTTTGAGGTTCTGTGGCCAGGAAATCAGCACATTCACAGAGGGTGCAAGGACTTGGAGTGAAAGACATTTTTGAGGGCAAGAGAAGAAATGAAAAAAAAAAAAATTCTTTACAGAAGCAGTATATATATACAGTGAATGTATAGTCACAGCCACCATGAGACACGTCTGCATTCGCTCCAGAATGCACGAGTTTGAATGTCTAAGAGATAAAAATCAGGTTTCCAGGCACAAAATAGTGTTTTCAAGCACTAACTTTAATGCTCATCTCACAAAACTCAGAAAAACTGGCAGTGATCACAATTGTGATTGCAAAAGACAAAGTTTGCATACCGTGATTAGGTACTTGAGAGTTTGGGCATTTCATAAACTTTGCATTGCATTGTGATCATGCTAAGAGCTTAGTTTTGATTGTGATCATGCCGCAAAATCTCAAAATGTGGTGTGATCATGCCGCAAAATCCTGGAATAAAATGTGATCATGCCGGTAACTTCATATTTATTAGGATCAAAACTCTATTTGATTTTTGTCCAATAAGGCCGCCCATAATTGTTAGTAACAGAATTAATTAATATGGAACTCACAGAATATATTGCTCAGAGATGTCTCAACAAACAATGATAAGTACTACCTTTGGAGATGGCTCAACAATAGGCAGCAAAGGTTTTAATTACTATTCAGAGATAGCTCCACAAATAATACTATGTATTACCTTTGGAGATGGCTCAACAATAGGTAATAAGGCTTGTAACTAATACTCAGAGATGTCTCAACAAGTAATAGTAAGTATTCACAAGGAGATAGCTCAACAGGTGAATAAATATATAGATCAGAGATAGCTCAACAATCTATATGTATCTGGAGATAGCTCAACAGAATACACCAAAAGTGGTCTTGAAGCACACACAAGGGGTGTTTAGCACAAAGGGCGGTTTGGATTCAAAAAATAATACATCTACTGTACATGGTGAATCTTAGCCACTTATATACTAAAAGGATTGCTGTGCAATGCACAGTATCACTGCGGAGCTGTGCTTCAGCTGTGGAAAGTGATCAGTTATATGAATATAAAATGCACAGTATCATTGTGGAGCTGCGCTTCAGCTGTGGAAAATGATCAGTTATTGTAGAATGCACAGTATTGTACAGTAAGTATAAGAATATGTGCATATATGTGCTGTAATTGCACAGTAAATATGTGAAAATGCGAAGTGTATACTAATGAATGTGTGGGATTCTTTGTACTATCAGTATTGCAATCTTATCTGAGTAAATAGTGAGTGTATGCGGTTTAATACTAATGAAAGAGTGAATTTATGGTGAGTAGTGTTAATAAAGTTTAATAGCAAATGGTATGGGTCATAACATCCTGGCTGCCAGTTCCTGAGCTGAGGCTGAGGTTGAAGGCATGGGGGGAGTAGGAGGAGCAGGTGAAGCCAGAGCAGCTTGAGCTGTGGCAAAGTACTTCCCAGCATTGATGGGTAGGGAATGGCAGCAGGTGTGATGGTGTGTTTGGCTTCAGGAGTAAACTCACTGGAGCCGGTAGCTACAGGAGTAGTAGCAGCATTGCTGCCACCAGTGGAACCATTTGCCATAGCATCAACAGGAGTTAAAGCACATTCACTTCCTGAAGTTGACCCATTGGTGGGAGTAGTAGCAGTGGCCATAGAAGTAGTGGTGTCTTTGCTGCCCTCAGTCAAAGCACTGGGGATAGGATGAGCAGGAGTGACAGCACTTCCTGAAGTTGATGCAATGGATACAGTTGCTGGAGGGTGAGCAGAAGCTTTGTGTTCGGATATTGAAGTATTGGACTGAGAAACAGCAGGAGAAACAGTGCATTGCCTTCCTGAGGTAAATACTGGAGGGTGGATGAGTTGGTCACGTTATTGAAAACAGAACACAGACCCCTGCTCCTGGAAATGTTCAGCTAAAGCCATTGCTTTTCCCCTGGACATTGCCCAAGGGTCAGACAGAGGGAAAGGGAGCTTGAACTTTTGTTTGTCGTAGAAGGAGAGCAGCTCTGTGTTGATCTTCTCCAAGGAATCTTGCTCCCATTGTATTGAGCTCCTGAATAGTCAATTAATATGGTGTAAAGACTGTCATTTGATTCAGCACTCACCCCATATCTTGGTCAAAAAATCTTGCACTAATATTCAAACATCTTTCCCTGTCAATTTGATAAGTCCGACATCCAGAAAGATAGGAAAGCCTTCTTCATCATATGAGAACACCTCTCCTCTCTTGACAGCAGGCAAGGCTTCAGATGCCCACTTGTGAAAGCAGTGCACAAAGAGCTTGTCAAACTGCTCTTTGCCGGTTTCCACCCTGTAATTCTGTCCACTGGATCCCACTGAGAACCTAGCATGACCGATTCTCAGCTTGAATTAGTTGTTTATAGTGAGACGAAAACTTACTATTCCATGTGCACCACTTGTTGTTCTTCACAATAAGAGAATAGAACCATTGCTTCTAATGGTCCTATGTGGCCTGCTGCCGCAAGGGCCTTGAAGAGCATTGGAAGAGCTACAATCAGCCTGCTTTGGTCACTATAATAAAGAAGATCATGGTTAGCAAATATAGAAGCAGCTCCAGAAAAATGTCTCACCCAGCAATGCCCACCTGTTTTGCCTTTTCATTCCACCAAGCACATTTCTCCTCCGTCAACTTGTCCCACATGCTCTTCACTACTGTCTCGTAGTTCTTGCCTTGGTCAACCCATTAGGGATGTTTTGGGTTGGAAAATTTTGCTGCTTCAAATTTTACCGTAATTTGTAGCAAAATTTGCTTTAATTTTGTTACATCTTCCCATGGCTCGTGAAGCAAATGTGATGCACTCTAGGTCTTCTACTCCTACATCCAAGAACCAGAAATTTAAATTTACACCAAATTCAATCATGAAACTAATCACATCCACTCTTAAACACAAATCATATTGCCAACCTCATAAACAGAAAACACAAGCATGGAAGGCTGTAGCAGAAGATTTAAATAACGTGACTGCATCCTCCATACTCTTGTATGCTACTGCTCATTGCAAAATTGAATCTTTGCTTGATATTCATCAGGTAAGTTGTTACTTTTGCATGCGCGCCACCTTGTCAAGATGTCTAATCATTCTATAGCCAAAAGGAAACCGCAGGATGAGGACAAAATTTACTGAAGAAGAACAGATTGAATTCTCTTCAATTTTGGACTCGTTGTACTCAGACTATGAGGCACATGAAGAAGAAAAGGCCACCAAAAAAGGAGAGAAGGACAAGGTAAGGCTAATCCATTTGTTTATTCTCCAAGTCTCTGGTCTCAATTGCTTCCAGGCTGCTCTTCAGCTTCAGCATGCTGGGCAACAGGCTCAAAAGCGTGAGATGGAGGGACTTTCTCTTACAAAAAAAGCTCAAGCACTCTGAAATCAGAAGTGACAGCAAAAGCAGGAAAATCAGGATACAAATGAAAGTGAAACTGATAGTTCTGATTCCAAGTCAGCTGATGAAGGTACATACTCATCATCTTTCCAATTGTCAATCACTCCAAGCTCATTAGTTTCAGGATTGCAGCCTACTCTATCAGAGGGCTTTTCAAGTTTTGCTGCTGCAACCTGCACTCCTGTTTCCTCTTCATCTGTACAGTCCTCTGGCCACATGAGGCCCACAGGTCCACTGCATGACACGTTAAACCAATTCATGAACATCCAGAATTGAGTAACAAATACCCAACATCTCGCTGCTCAGTCACTCCTTTCAAAGTCTCTCAAAAAACAGGACAAGATGATAGAGCTGCTGCAAGAGGGAAATGTGCTCCTTCACTAGTTGGTACAGATGAATGGTGATGATGAGAATGGGCCCGAGAAGGAGAACACTGGCAATGTTGCAAGCTAAATTATTTACTATCAAGGGATTTGGCATGCAAACCAGTAATTGTACATAGTCCAACGTAGGCAGTAATTGTATATAACAGTGATAGACTATTTTTTAAAGTACTTGTGCAATTTCGGAGGAGCAAGACCAAAAAAACAGGATGTTTCTGAACCATGTAAGCAGGTATGTGCATTGGTGAGTAAAACAGCAAGCAAAAGTATTGGGCAACAGGTGACTTGTGAATGCTGAGATCCTCAGAGTAATTTAAGAAAGCCCAGTAGTTCGTGACCTTTTCAGATCCCCACTCAACTGACATCTGCAACTTCACCATGCACCTATTGAACTGCTGTTCCAGCTCCATCAGATTCTGTACCTTCTTCAGTCCTGAAACAATCTGAGCTGATTCACCATAGGCAGGGTCAGCATAGATGAAGAGTTCCCAACCACCAAATCCATGTGCATGCATTGCAAGCTGTTGGGCAAGGCCCGACCAAGTGTATAGAGCATTATCAGCACGGCAACCCTTGATTGGGTCATGACAGAGCGTGATCATCCCATCAGGAGTTGTGACACCCTGAAACTTGTATGCATGTGTTTTGTGGTACCCACTGTAATAGACATGCTGGTCATTGGTAGGATGAGTGGTATCCTCAAAGGTGGCGTCAATGAGAGCAAAGATGTCAGTCCATGGGACTGCCAGCTGCATGTATCACACTTGCAAATCTCTCAAGCTCATCAACTGAGAAGCATTCAAGATTTGTGAGTAAATGGTGTTTTTTCTCGTAGATATGATTAGAGAGTTCATTTATGACTCGTGATAATTGTGAGATAGAGTGTGTGAAGCGGTAAGCAAGATCCACTAGACATGAGGGATAAGTGAAATGGCTGCACATGATGACAGGTGCATCAATGGCAGGCAACAAGTCATGTTCAGATATTCTAAATGGGTCAGGGATTTTGAATGCTTCAACTAGCATTTGCAGGTCTTGGAGTGTGAGTCTGTAAACTGTTGAGCCTTTCATAGAGACCAAAGAACTGAGTGTACGTACCATGTCCACTGAACCATTTTATCATCATCCAGCTTCAGCAAATTGAGACAAGTATCTCTGACTTGCTTGGGCCACTTTGAGGTGTCCGCTAGCATAGGAATTACTTCTTCCACTCCTGCTTTCCCTGCCAAGTTGGTCATGGCTGCAAACAGCTCAGCGGACAACTTTTCAGTGGACATGCTATTATCCACTGATTCTGAGGCATATGTGATGGCAGAAACCAACAGAGTGTCCATATTCAAACTCTGAGGTGGAAGAGAGTCTATAAGGGCTCTTACCGTGGATGCTAGATCACTCGGGAGCTAAGCCAAACAGTGCTTATGATTGAGCACTAGGTACGTAAAGTACAGGCGTAGGTAGTCGAGTAATCGAGTATGTGGGTAAGAGTTAAAAAGATAGATAAGATAAATAATTCTATCTAAGCTACTTATAGTCCGTTCGATCCCGATTAAGTAATCGTAACTAAAAAGGGAACGTACTCGTTACATCCTCCCCAACCAGATTCAGCCGTAGGTCTGATCTAACCTAAAGGTAAACGGGGGAGATTAGTCTCTTAATACTTATTTAATTAGTCATATGCATCCCTTGGATGCTCTCGGTGACCGATACCATGTCAATATTGTTCATACCTGTATTGAGCGTAGTGCGATACTGTCTATTTTCTCTCTTCTCTGCTCGTTGCCTCCGTAACTCCAGAACACTTTCCAACGGAAATTCATCGGGGAGGCGGTAAGTCCGGTCCTGTCCTCCTTCGTCGAGTTCGGTGAATTGGAGTCGTCCTAAACCTTGTCGGTAGACGCTTGCATAGAACTCGCGAGCGTCGTCATCCAACGTGTTCGAGTTTAAACTGTCGCAGGCGTATTGCAACGCCCAGACCATATACCGTTCCATCTCCAACATTGAGAACCCGCACTTTGCGAGGTGCTCCACAACTTCTCGTCGTTTGTCGAATGTAGAGGCCGTAGGGTAGATCTGGTGTTTAGGTTCAATGACCAGTCCAGCGCTAGTTAGTTCCTGCTCGTACAGATCAGGAGTTCCCGCTAGGGTAATGAAGTGCTTCGTAAGGTTGGTCTTCTGAATGAGTTTGGTTGATTGGTCGACCAATCTACCGGTGTAGATTGAATCCCAGAGCCTGCGTATGGTGATCCACGCCAAGACCGTATTCTTGTCCACATGTCCTGTGTGCGTGATGATAACTCCAGGTGAGTTCTCAGAGTCTCCGTGAATCGCCATCCATAGGCAGTGGAGATTAAGGTCGTCATCTCGTAACCCAGGTGCGCTTACAGTAGGGAGTTTTCGACGAGGACTGGATGGAGTGACTATTGTCGTTGCGTTCTCAGCCATCGTAGCTATAGCGTCCTATCCAGGATATAGAGCTGGGTCGGAATAGTTCATGATGAAGAATTAAATGGGAAGGGATAGGTGGTGCGATCCGTCCTGAGTCGGACAGGGTCTTCCTGAGTACGGTCCATAGAGTGTACAGGGCCTCGTACTGGAATACCGAGTATACGGCATTGAAATTCCCAGCTACCTTGCTTTTTTCGATGGAGCTGCGTACGTGTTCCGAGAGTCGAGTCTGTTCCTTTTCCGGAAGAGTCCTTCCGGGAATAGGAACTTCGCCTTGTTGGATGGCTCGAAGGATTTCTCCAGTCGTCGTAAGAGTTCCCGTCTCCTTATTCCATCCAACGTCGTTGGGTAGTCCCCCACCTCGATGAAAGTTAATGAGCGCGGATGCCGTGGTACGTTCTTCATTCGTTCCGAAGAACAGGAGGTTGGTGGTCTTTGGTCCAAATCGGAAAAATTCCCCGAATTCACACAACTGTGAGTGAACGATCAGGGGTCCCCAATATGACAGTACTAGCGCTTGACGTAACCTTTCGTTGGTCATGAGGGGCGCATGCATAGATGATTGAATCGATCTCATGGGGCTGATAATTACACCTTGACCTCGACTTGGGTTCGGGATGTGTGGTTGATATGGATGGTATCCTTGGCCTCGGCCATGTCGTCCTCTACCTCTCCGAGAGGGATAAGGAGTGTTTGGCCGTTGGATTCCCATCCCATATACTGATGGTGGGTACGGTATCCAGTAAACGGTCCAACATACAGTGTCGGTCCCATTGAGTAGGGCTGTGGGTACATCATTTGGTTGTTGGCATACCCTGGTCCCGTCATAGATCCATTGTAAACTGGAGGTTGATTCGGTGTCCCCAAATCTTGAGTATTAATTGGGACCTCTGTCGAAAGCGTGCGTCCCTCCCCCTCCTAATTTTTGTTTAGGGGCAATTTATAAGTCAAGTAATGCAATCTTACCATCGGTACGATTGCCAACTGATCCAAAGGTCCATCCTGTCCCTCCCGTTTGATTCGAGGGATCCGGGTGACCTTGAACAATATATGGTGGCGCATGCATACCATATTGAACACCAGGCGAGAAGCCATACTGTTGCATAATGCACGCGTAAGGAACGGGGAGGGTCGAATCTTTCCCAACCCGTCATTCCTACTATTCATACCAGAATGAATTACCAAATCCGTTTCCCATCAATCTAGTCTAATTTCTCGATCGATCTTTTGGTATTTGAAATAACATTCATTGTTTACGCTTTGGCCTCGCCAGGTCTTGCCATCTGGTCACAGCCTGCGTTGCGAAATAATCATCCAATGCTTTAAGTTTTTCACAGTCTCGAAGGGTTCCCAGGTTATGTCTCCTAGGGACCACCAGACTTCAAAAAGAACTTTACTACCCTTCCACATATGCGAGCGGATTGAATCAACAAACTCCTCCGCATCTGGTGGAGCGCCAAAATCATAAGGCTCAGGTTTTGAGCGATCCGGAAACAGCAAGGCATCTGTTTCAACATATGGTCGAATCAGACTCACATGGAACTTATCGTGTACCCTTCGTCCTTTTAGATCATCCGGCAATTCCAGAACGTAGTTTGACGTTTCAGGAAATGCTTCCTCAACCCGATACGGGCCCACAAATTTAGGCAATAGTTTTCTAGCCCTGCCTTTTGGCAATGCCAAATTCTTGGTTGAAAGATAGACCAATGAACCCTTGTCTATTTTGGGCTCGGGGTCTCTTTTCTTATTTGCTTGATATGTCTGGAACACCATCAGGAAAAGGGGGAAAAACTTTCAGGCACTTTTGCCGGTTGTACAAGCTTGCACAACCCCAAAAAGCCGAAAGTCTGCAACCTCGCAAGTCAACCCGTTTTTTCCGCAACTGTCGGATTTTCCCATATGCGCTCACATCTTTTCCTGCATAAAACACTTATTCTTTCATACACATCAGTTGCTCGCTTTCAATGAAGAAGACAAATAACTCTTATACTGATATTTATTATTTACTAGTACAATTTGTTTCAAATGAGCCATAATTGTTATCAAAATTTTACTTGCGAGCTTGCATGCAAGTAGAAAAGCCTCCGCAAGCGCCGAAAGCTCGCAAGTTTTTTCCCCATTTGCTGATGACACGCACTTCTATTATCGCGTCATGTGCGTCAAAGTAGCTCTGCATTGCCTGGATTCCGAATGCACGGATACCAGGAAGTGTATTATCCATATGTTCAATTTTGAACAACATGGACAGCAAATAGCCATAAGTCAGTTCAAACGGCGCATATCCCGTTGATTCACTTACACTGGAATTAAGTGCAAATTCCACATAGGGAATTTTCACCAGCCAGTCATGCTGATCAGCCCGGATCGCGCTTCTAAATATTTGCGCAATCGAACAATTCGCTCTTTCTGTTGCACCATCTGTTTGAGGGTGGAACGCAGTTGACATAAGCAGTTTTGATCCCAATAATCGGTGAAGTTCATGCCACCAAATCGAAGTAAATTTGGGGTCCCTGTCAGACACAATTGATTCCGGTAGGCCATGCAGTCGTACTATTTCCTGCATGTACCGTAGAGATAAGTCCGTCGCCGTATCCTTTGTATTACAAGGGATTAAGTGAACTTGGGACGTCAATCTGCATATGACAACCCATAAATAATTGAAACCTTTCATTTCCGGGAATGGACCAATAAAATCCATTCCAATCGACTCCCATGGTCTATGGGGAATAGGCAGACTATGCAATTTCCCGGCAGGTTTTCGATAGTCTCCCTTTCGCACGGTGACAGTTCTCGCATGATCTGCAGAACTTGTCACACATTCCATAAATTTTAGGCCACCAGTACCAACGTCTGATATAGTCAGCCGTTCGCTGTGGCCCGAAGTGTCCCACACTGTGGTGACCTTGTTCCAATATTAATCCCCTGAGTGAACGCATGCCTTTAGGAGTTTCTGGCACACATAACACCTTGGAACCATTCAAATTCTTGGTCCATATTAACCCACCTTGTAATTCTAATCGTGGGTGGTCCTCCGGTTTACTTGAAACCTTGCTGAATAGCATGTCGCTGTTGTAACAAGCCTTCAAATCGCTCAGAAATTGAGGGTCGGAATTTACCTCCAATTCTGCATTCGCAATCTCGCTGTTTCGGGATTCACCCACAATCGGATCCAGTTCATTACTCACCTTTTCAGGGATTTCCGCCTCTCTTGCCAATTCCAGCTCGTCAGCCTCCATATCCCTAGGCTCCACTGCATCCAGAGCGTTCTGCCTTGCAAACAGCTGCTCATGCCGTGCATCCAACTCTGCTTTCCGACCAATAGGCAAGTCCTCACCTAATTTATCCAAGCGAGCATCCAGCATTTACGTATTCTCTCCAAACGTGCTGCTCATCTACGCTGTCGCTCTCATAATATCTAGAGAGGACATCGGCACCTTTATTTGTCACACCTTTGATGTAAGTTATATCAATGTCAAACCGCGATAGGTATTCCATCCAGCGCATTTGTCTGCTACTCAACTTCCGTTGTGTCTGGAAGAATGTAAGTGCTTCATGATCAGTAACTACGTGGATTTTATATCCAATCAGTTTATCTTCCCATTTCAGGAGTGCTTCCAAGATCGCAAGCATTTCGCACTCAAACACACGGTAATTTCTCTGTGCATCTGTGAACTTCTTTGACATGAATCCAGCAGGACAGCACGTTTCCCAAGATTCTCCTTGACCATACAGTGCACCAACTCCCTGAAACGGACGCGTCGCAAACAACCCAAATCGGAAGACCCGATCTAGGATCTATAGGACGGAGAATCAGTACCTTACAACAAAGATCTTTGATTCTCTGAAAGCACACATCATGTACTGGACGCCAGAAGAACAGTTGGTTGTTCCTTGACATTCTCAGACAACGGATTTGTGTAAGCTGTTACATCGGGCAAGAAGTGTGCCAAATAATTAACGAGTCCAAGGAATTTTTGGACATCATTATAATTCCTAGGCTGCCTCCACTCGCGGATTTTCGCAAGTTTATCAGCATCAGCGTGTAAACCACGGTCATCAATTACATGGCCCATGCAATCCATAACTGCAGCATACAATTCTACTTTACTTGCCTTTCAAGAACAGATGTTGTTTATGAAGTGTGTCGAAAACAATCTGTAGGTGCTTCTCGTGCTCTTCGATGGTATCGCTAAAAACAAAAATATCATCAATATACACGTGCATGAATACTCCGATAAAGTCTCGGAATATCGTATTCATCAATCGCTGGAACGTCGAGGGACCATTACAGTCACCTTGCTGTAATACGGTACTTACAAAGGTACCTTGTACCGTTGAAAATGCCGTTTTCCAAACATCCTCAGCAACAACTCGAACTTGCTTGTACGCATCCGACAAGTCAATTTTCGAACGTATTTTGTGTCTTGCAACATCCATTCGTAGTGCATCTTGATCTGGAAGCGGTGTCACGTCCTTGAACGTGTTCGCATTTCGCTCCCTACAATCAATCGTTGTTCTTAGCCCACCATCCTTTTTTGGTAAGCAAAGCATTGGGGAAGCCTGGCCAACGGACATTGGTTTCCACCAGCCAGCGCGTGTATAACGTGCGATTTTTTCAGTCAGTAACGCTCTCAGCGAATCAGGACATCTCGGTCTATACATCCGATAATGTACGGATTCGTCAATTAACGGAATGGTATGGTTCACTTCACGCAATGGTGGGACCACTTCTGGGACGCCCCCCATAATATCTTTACAGGTTTCTAACCACTTTTCACGGAGGATGGGTATGTCCTTCTCAGAAAATTTTACCTGTTCCAGAAGTGGAGTCGAATTATTTATTCTCGACTTGAACTTCTCCGCCACTGCATTCAGCGATTCAATCACGTCAGTTGGTTTCGACGTTACAATGTCATGCTGTTCGGTGAACTTCTGTGTTCGAAATTCATCCACTAATTTGCCTACTTCATGTAGGCGTTTATTAAATGCAGGATCTGTATAGGATCCACCAGTGACATCGTCCACCATATGCTCTATATCATCCATGTTTATTTGGTCTTCAGGGCCAAGTAGTACCGGTAAGTTTCTATTCAAGGAAACTCGCTCTGCTGGTTCTTCCGTGATATCTTCCACAGAAGGACCAAAACGCGACCAGGGCGGTGCTGCCCTGTCAGAACGAGCGAGTTCAGCACCACCTGGTAACCGTCAATTCTCCTGTGTAACTGTCCCATACTTATTGGGCCTGCTTTTCACAGGAATCTCCTCACCATCTTTTATCTGAATGGTCGTTGAGACGGTTTTTGCTTAGCAACGTGCCAGTTCAATGGACTCCTCTCCCTTGGTGAGAGTAGGTATTTTCTTCCCTTTCACGCGTATGGCATTGCTCTCAAAATCCAGGGCAATGCCATGCTTTCTCATAAACACAGTCCCAATGACAGCATCATATCTGTCAATGTTTGCTATGTCCATGTAATCTTTACCTTTGATATCCCCATGTTCACCGCCATGGATCGAATAAGGTACCATGCAGCCGTACGATATCCGTGACCTGCTTCCTTTTGTCCCCAGCTGCAACGTTACCGGGTTATCAAGTTGAAAAACGTCTGCGTGTGTGACTCGTGCAAAGTCAGGACTTAGGGCGTCGGACGTGCTTCCACTATCAAACAGTACGAATGCATCCACCCCATTGATTTCCAACATTGCACTTAGGCACCGGTTATCTGCACTCTCACGCAGGGGTCTTTTACCAACATAAGTGCTTCTTATTTTACGTGGTTTCAATGTCGCCTGATAGCCACCATCTTTGGTAGCACTCATTGACTGCATATATTTGGTGATATTCAGATTTTCCACATCATCCAAATTCACCTGCTCTAACGGCTCATCCGATAAATCTACCAGTGAGTCAAATTCACTCTCTAGTTTGTCTTTCCAGTGGTCTGCGAAGGAATCCCAATCACGGATATGTCCCAAACGCTCAGTTGGTTCCGTTTTCTCCCCACTCTGTGAGTCTGGTAGGTATTCTTCATCCACAGCATCACTTTCATACTGAGATCCACCCCAAGGATCCAGTTCATCCTCGGAAGCTTGCTCAATGTGGTCCGCATCTTCCTGGTTGGAGGATGCATACCTTGCATAAATTTCTTCATCCGACAATTCCACATTACCTTCGGAATTAGTCACTTCCAGCCTGAATAGGCGTTCCCCATCCTTCTGTACCTCCTCAGCAATTCGGTACATCTTTGGTGGACGAGGTCCTGTATTTGAAGGTCCTTTATTAGTGGTATTGTTCTTTTTGCACTTGGGATCCCCTCTGTAGTGGCCAAATTCGCCACAATCAAAGCAGGAACCAGGCGGGAAGGTTGGTCGGGATGCACGATCCCTTTCCTTATTGTCCTTCCGCTCATTATAACTCACTCGGTTCTTGTGGTCAGGGATTGAATATCTCCTGTCCTCAACCACCTGCAATCGTCTCGGTGCACGAGATTCATTAGGCTTTACCAAAGATCTATTTCGATCTTTGGATGACGTTGGTGAGATATAATCTCTATGAGCATTTCTCATTGCACTCTGATTTTGTTCGGCAGCAACGCGTGCATTGTCGTAGTATTTGTTGGCCCATTCGCTTTTTTCACAAGCGATCGCAGCCTTCATTATGTCGTTTACAGATGACATTTCTGCAGACACGCCTTCAATTTTGGTCATGTCTTTACAGATATCCGATGGTACCAGAAGCATGATACGCTTTTTAAACGTATATATATCTGGTGGCATAGGCATACATGTAGCCCAACGTTCCAGTTCTTCAAACATGCTCTTAACACCTTTAGACGGAATATATTTAATTTGATAAAATTTATCCGACATTTCTGAAATCGAGGCTTCGTGAATGAATCTTTGGTACAATCCATTTACCACCTGCATGAAGGACCAACGGTGAGCTAACGGGTCCGTAGTTTCCACTTGAAAACCACTCGGTACCCTCTGTACAGTTGATCTGAACCACCTCAGCGCTTCCCCTTCTAGGAAAGAGCCAAGGGTATTCACTCTGACTATGTCTGCTGATGTAAGAACATAAGCTTGTCTGCTCACGCTCCAACGTGTTGCAGGTCCACAATTGTCCACAATATTCAACCACTGAATAAACCCTATTATCCAATCATCAAATATCGCGTAATTTGTACTACCACCATATTTACCAGGCTTTGGAGTGTTTTGGACAATTGTCTTGTGGGCTGCCGAATTTATTCTCATCGGTGGCCCATACAATTGAAACTCAATCAGTTTTTGGTACCGCTCAAATGCAACACGCAAAATTTCCTCGTTTGTGCGAGGTGTTGGGTCGTAAGTGTAGTTCTCAGCCATACTGTCACTCGGAGCTTCCGAGTGATAGCGGTTGTTCAGGGCAGTTGATTTATTTTGACCGGGATTGCCATTACTTCGTGAGTAATTTTCATTCTCACTCCATGACTGGTCTTCCGACTCGTTTGAATCGTTTCCACTGCTCTCGTCACTATCGCTACTACTATCTGATGGTTCTGAAGGAGGGTCTCCTTTATTACCACTTCGACGCTTACCACCCTTCCTGTCCCGTTCACCATTATCTGGGGTACGAGAAGGCTGTTTATTATCCTTGTCATTCTTCTTACTACTCTTGCGTCCACGCTTCCTTCCAGTCGATCTCCTCTTATTCGAAGAATTCTTACGATCACTGGGTTCCTGTGCATCCTGACTCGCAGCCGGAGGTTCATCCTTAACCTCGGGATACTGGTCCCTATAAGGGATGACATCCTCATCTGGTATCTGGTCAGCGTTAATTTTGACGCTAGGCATTTTTGGGTCAAACCCCCATTCTTCCTTGAACGTAATTCCTTGATGTGGAACTATCGTTTTTTGATTACTAAGTACGTCGATATCATGTAACATTTGCAATATTACACATCCGCGCAATTTCTCTCGTAAAACTCTCACATTCATTGCACTTGAATTCGAGATATTCGACGCTTTGGCCGACGGTTTATTCCCGGGCAATGCGACATTCTTATTAGCCGATGGTCTGCTTCCTATTTGGGATGCAGAATCCTCGGGCCTCAATTCCGATAAGTCACTCGAGGAATGATTAGTACTCACCTTCTTGGCAGACTTACCTTTACCCTTAAATTCCCGGTTATCAGTTTGATGTTGAACCGGTGATTGCGATTCATTTTCCGCAGGAGTTTTTGGAAGTCCTGCTACGAAACGCGAAATAGGGGCATTGGTTCCTTCCTGGTCGATGCTATCAAAATCAATAATATTATCATCATTTGTACTCAGCGAGGAGTGTCCTAATTTCGACTTTCCCTCTGCTGGCACGTTTGAACCTGCGTCGGATTTCCTATCCAATCCCTTCTTCCCAAGCGTCACTTGTTTCGACGATTTAGGTGCATCTGGAGGGAACAAGGATGGTCCCCGCGGGATCCGTATAGGGGTAGATTGAAATATCCCTACCCCTGAATTCTTTCCACTCCATCGGTTCCCGACACTTGAAACGTTTGCCGCTTCATTATTCATCATTTCTAGGGCCTTTGTTCTGTCCAATATGGTTCCACCGGACACGGATCCATTAGGAGAATTTGTCTGTTCCGGAGAAATTATTCTACCTTCAGTGTTGGGGGTTTCATGGCCTTCATGAATTTTAGGCGATTTTTCCCCCGTTACTTGCGACTCAGCTTCAGAATTATTCTCTGAAGGTCGTGGTGACTTTCTCACAGGTGGGAACAGCGCAGGCGTCTTAGCTGTCGCCGTTGATGGATTTCTAACGGTGGCAGTAGATGACATTGTATTATGATTTTTTAATACAACTTTGGTACGTGTCAGGTCTGGTGACAGAGTAGTGTCAAAAAAAGGGAGCTGTGAGCCCTCCTCCTGTAACGCTCGTGTATTCGAGCGAGTATGCCTGACGGTGAGTCGAGACTCCACCGTTATGTGCACAAAGGGGGGAGGACACAATTAATATTGCTCCTGGCCTGTAGTTTCGTCCCTAGGGACAATAGCTGAGGCTTAAAAATGTATAAGGGCTCTTACCGTGGATGCTAGATCACTCGGGAGCTAAGCCAAACAGTGCTTATGATTGAGCACTAGGTACGTAAAGTACAGGCGTAGGTAGTCGAGTAATCGAGTATGTGGGTAAGAGTTAAAAAGATAGATAAGATAAATAATTCTATCTAAGCTACTTATAGTCCGTTCGATCCCGATTAAGTAATCGTAACTAAAAAGGGAACGTACTCGTTACAGAGTCCATTTTGAGGCCTAAAAGCAATATCTTCTTGCGAGAATGTGGAAGAACAAATGTTGTTGAAAATTTCACTCCAAAAAAGCTGCACTGTATCACATAAAAACAGAGGTATTTTCAATCAGTTTTTGTCTTCAATTGAGAGTATGGGCAGCAGTAGAGAATGGTATGTTCATGTTTCAAGCATAGCGTACACCATGGTAGAGCAAAAACAAAAGTACCTGTAAAAAATTTCAAAGTTTGCCTTTGTCACTGGCAAAATTTACATTCCAGGCTACCACAATTTATATCATGTTAGATAGGCCAAAGTGTTACAATCCAGTATTTGATATGAAGTAAATCCACAGGATATCCAGGGCCATGGATTCCAGATGTCCTGGATTCCATGTCTTCTTAGTATTGGCAACCAAATAGGTATTGATAATGATGGTGATGATGGTCTCATCTAGTCATCTGATAACCTATCTCTACTGATCCCATCAAGAATCATGTGACACTGTCACACAGTACAAATGGAAATTTTTGAAATAGTGATTGATTGTTACAGTGATGACTTTCTCATCTATACCAAGCAACCTACCTCTGCTGATCCCATCAGCACTCATATGACACTGTCACACAAACTATAAATTAAGCTTTTGATTACTATGAAGATGGATTCCAGAAGGAGATCTAGGGATAAGGTATACTGTATAAGTAGTGTGACAGTGTGACATGTGTCACATGACAAAAGTCGGGCATGAGGTGCCATAATTAGTGGAAAAATCATGAAAAATCATGAAAATATTCATAGGATGGGTTTGTGGGCTGTACGTGAGTTTTAAGGAGAAATAGTATAGTAGTCTATGGAATTCATGAACTAGTAAATGTACTAGTCCATGGATTCCATGAACTAATGAATATGCTAGTCTATGGAATCCACAATCTAGTGCATTTACTAGTCCATGGATTCCACAAACTACAGAATATACTACTCCATGGAATCCATGAACTACAAGATATACTACTTTATGGAATCCATGAACTACAAAATATACTACTCCATGGAATCCATGAGCTACAAGATATACTACTCTATGGAATTCATGAACTACAAGATATACTACTCTATGGAATTCATGAGCTACAAAATATACTAGTCCATGGATTCCATGAACTAATGAATAGACTACTCCATGGAATCCATGAACTACAAAACATACTAGTCCATGGATTCCATGAACTACAAGATATACTACTCTACGGAATCCATGAACTACAAAATATACTAGTCCATGGATTCCATGAACTAGTTGTTGGATATCATCTGCCATTTCCAACTTGAACAATTCTTGGCCTGTATTTGCAACATGGAGTCCTTGCACACTTTCAATAATTTTCATTGCATCCTGATGCAAGAGCATGGTGTCCCTGCTGGCTCCACCAGCACTGGCCTTCTTCAACTTGATTTGGTAATGATTGAGGAAAACTGTTATATCCATGCATTCCGGTGCCTCCAAAGTCCACCAATTACCCCTAAATTACCGCCGAGCCTCCGGCGCCTATTTCCGAGGCTTACCGAGCCTATATCTCGGTAACAATCTCGGAAACCTCGGCCATACCTCGGCCGGAACCCGGTTGCAAGTCATTGACTTGTTTGGACTTCATTATGGTCTTTCCTCGCTTTCCAGTCTCGCTTCCGTGTCCGCCGGAGCCGAGCCGTTCCGTTCCATTCCGAGCCTCGGTAACCCTCGGAAACCCTCGGAACAGCCTCGGATATATCCCCAGTACCTTCGGACGCCTTTCCCATGCTTTTGTTTTATGGTACTTATTGTTTTATTGCCTTTTATGTTCTTTTGTCTTTTGCTACTGAATTACTTTATTGTTTTTACTTACCGAGTACCCGGTCCGGCTCCCGGGAATCTATTTCTTATTGTTAAACACTTTCCCCATTTATCCAGACTTAGTAGTATTTAAGTAGTTAAACTTGTATTGTAACTTTAGCTCCAAAATTGACTTAGTCTAGCTGGTCTCACTTTCCGAGTCTTGCCTTTGTCTTTCCGACGTTTCCGGTTACTAAGCCGACACAGCCACGTGATCTCGGCAAAACCTCGGCTCCGCCTTCGGTTCCGCTGCCTTGACTTAGCTTAGGCCTTACCCTATTGTTTTCCTCTCGGGACACCTTACGGCGTGTCAAGGGTGTTGCCAATAGCTTCACCGAGTCCCATATCTCACGAGGTCCAGCCCGGACCCTTTCCGGACTATTTCCGTCCGATACCTCGGCCGCTCCGCTCCGGGTTGCACGGACTTAACAAAAACACGATTAATTGTCTATGGAAAACACAAAGTTACTCCTTCAACCAAAAACAGAAGAGATGCTGCTTACACCCAGATTCACCTTCCTCATCCCCGCTGACAGCATGATATTCTTGAAAAGTGGTGTTCCAGCTTCAATTAAGGTGTAGATCTGATCTGAAGTTGTGTGCCACCAGTCATTGATGACTGTGCTCCCAGTAAGCTTTTGGTTGTGCTTCCTGACTTTCTCTTCAAAAAGCAAGAGGTAATGCCTTCTAATTAGGGTCACCACCTTCGGATGTCCATAGCCTCTCCCCTCTTCTTTGGAGCAGCAGGAGCAGGAGCAGAAGGAGTGTATTGTGGAGGGGGTATGTTGGTGGGTGGTGCAATTTCCATTGTGTTGATGGTCATTGAAAAATGTGGGTAAAATGTGGGTCATAAGGCAAACAAGAATATGAACGAGCTGCTGTTATATGTTCAGAGCTGTTCAGAACAATAGAAGTAGTAACAGTGTCGTGCCTCATACACATGTATACACGTATGAGCGTGACAATGATGAGTTTGATTTGTGCTGGGTATGAAAACCAACCAAACAACAATCACCCCAATCAGATTCTGTCCAAAAGGTTTAATTTAATGCAAGGAAGGAGGTTGTTGAAGGTTCCCTCAACTACTAATTGATTCAAAGAGAAAAGCACTTGACAGTGGCACAGACAGTGTGAAATGAACAAGGTTTATATTTGAAGGGAGGTTTCGAAAAGCCAACTAATGTACAATGACGTGCTGAACTAATCAAGGGGGAAAGCAAACACCAAAGCACGGGTCAAGTATGCCGACTCAACAAACGACTTTGCATATCTGAGGTGAAATACCCAAGCATGGGTCAAGTATGCCAACTCAACAAACGACTTAGCGTATCTCAGGAGCCTTTATGTTGCCACGCAATGATACTCCAACTCTCAGGGAAACCTGCAAGTTACCTAACAAGCTTATACGACTGCCGCTCAGTGAAGAGCGGGCAAGGGGTAGAATCTGTTGGTAAAGCTAGGTAACACTCTGAGGTTGCCTGCCCTCCCAGTGCTTATTTATCTAAAAAATGTTGGGATTCAAACTTGATAAATCCTAAAAAAATCATTAAAAATCATCAAAATATTTTGGCATTGTTGTTCCGCCCCCCGGTGCATATGGGCACAAATGGGCACTTATTTTACTGCAGAACATCAGGAACTGAGCTTGATAAATTTCGGAAAAATCATGAAAAATAGTGAAAATATTTGGGCATTGTTATACCGCCCCTCCAGCACTTATGGGTGCATATTTTCCTGCCAAATAATGGGAATTGAGCTTGATAAATCTCGGAAAAATAATAATAAATCATGAAAATATTTAGGCATTGTTTTCCCACCTCCCACTGATTATGGCACCTCATGCCCAAATGCTGTCATGTAACACATGTGACACTGTCACACTATATATACAGTATACCTTAACCATAGCTCTCCTTCTGGAATCCATCCTCATTGTAATCAAAAGTTTAATTTGTAGTCTGTGTGACAGTGTCACATGCAAGCTGATGGGATCAGCAGAGGTAGGTTGCTGGGTGTAGATGAGAAAGTCATCACTGTAACTATCAATCATTAATTCAAAATTTTGAATTTGTACTGTCACAGTGTCATGTGACTATAACTATACTTTGCATGCACTACTGTACTAACTAGTGCATGGAGTCCATGCACTACTATATTTACTAGTGCATGGAATCCATATCCAAAGGGTGCCAGAGATCCTAGCTCTATGGATTCCAGGCAGGGCATATGGATTCCAGGGCCCTGGATTTCCTGTGGATTTTGATCATATTAGATACTGGATTGTTACACTTTGGACTATCTAAGAAGATATAAATTGGGGCAGCCTGAAGTGACATTGTACTGCCTAGTGTTATAGTACTGCATAGTAAAGTAAGATGATTATCAGACCCTTGGTGGCAGAAGTGCACATCAAGTCTTGACGTCTGCAGGCTTGTGCCATGGTTATTTTGGATTTGTAACAGCTATAGATTCACTGGCAGCTCAACTGTCATTCCAGTGCTTATGTAACCTTAGTTCTTCTTCTTCCTACCGCATACATTGCTCTACTCAATACATCTGGAAAAGTGCCTAAAGCCCTGAGATATTTGAATATCTCTGGGGGGGCCCAGGAAAAGTCCCAATTCCTAGGCTTTTTCAGGTAGTCTTGAAAGGTCCTGGGCACCCTGGGTGGCTCAGGGTACCCAGGAAAATGCCCATATCCCAGGGACTCCCCAGGTTCCTCAAAGAAAATCAAAGTCCCCCAGGATATGCCACTTTCTTTGAAAAGCCTTGAGTAATCCTAGGTACATTCCAGAAGCATTCTAGAGTATGCCTGAGTAGCCAAAGATATCATTGGGTACCCTGAAGCATCATGGGACATTCCTGAGATGTCTCTGCAATGATCCCAGAAAAACTCTGTATAGCCCTGGGCCCCTGAGTATCCCTAGGATATGGAGATTTTCCTATGGAGTCCTGGGAGACCCTAGCTACTCCAGGAGAGCTCAGGAGTATGCCAGGGAACCCCAGAAATACTTTGGAGATACTTGAAAAAGGCCTGGTGATAGCCCAGGGAAGCCCAGAGATAGTCCAGAGAAGCCCAGAGATACTCCAGGGAAGCTCAGAGATACTCCAGGGAAGCCCAGTGATACTCCAGGAAAGCTCAGAGATACTCCAGGGAAGCCCAGTGATACTCCAGGAAAGCTCAGAGATACTCCAGGGAAGCCCAGAGATACTTTTGGGATGCCTAGGGACAGTCCAAGCAAGCTTAGAGATAATCCAGGGAAGCATAGAGATCCAGGGGAGCCCCAGGGACCCAGGGACACCTCAGGCTATTCCTGAATTATTTGTATTGAAATGGGATTATTGAGGTACTATTATGCTCTCAAATTGAGATGACCATGTTTGAAATAGATGTATTAAAAATATTTGTGTGATTTTGTGAGATTAAATCAGTTGCTTGTGCTTCAGGGCTGAAATACACTGAGTTAAATATTTTCAGTATTTTTTATGATTTTTTTGTGATTTTTGGGACCCGATGGCACATTAATATGCATTTTGATCATGTGACTATATACCCTTTGAGTCTAGACTGTAAAATATGCTAAGTTATTCCTGTAGAGTTGGGGTATATAGTGCATAAAGCTTCTACTATTTATCATGCCTTGATAGTCTAGTGGTTTTGAACACTCCGCACTTTAGCTTACATAATACTGTTAATCGTGAGGCTGAGGGCTCAAACCTGTGAGGTGTCATTTACAAACAGTGAATATCTTTGAATTTCATGAGTTAAGCAAGCAAGCAAGATATAAGTGAGCAACGTGAACTTAAATTGAAAAATTAAAATAATGAGTGAATACCAATAAAGAAGTGCAACTAAGAGCCTCTAAGATCTAGGAATACAGTAATGACTAAATAACCAAATAAGATAAGTATGAGTATAAGAAAGACTAGATGGTAAGAAAGTATCTTTTTATAAAATATTACTTCAATAGATTTCCAGGGATATTCAGAGACACCTCAGGGATCCCCAGGGACACCTCAGGGCTCCCCCAGGAACATCCAGGGACATCCAGGGACATCCAGGGACATCCAGAGATATCCTGGAGAATACTTCTTTATCCTCAGTTACCCTAGGAATTGGGGGGTGTCCCTTGGGATTCTCAGCAAGCCTAGGGAGCCTGGGCACCCTGGGTGTCCCAGTTTTCCTGAGGGTACCTGAGGCTAACTTAGAAACCCCTAGGCAATAGGGTACTTTTGCAGATGTAGATTGGGTTGTGTTGACGTTTGGTGGGATTTGAAGGCTCTTAGCTGGTATTCAGCTTCTGCTATATTTCTGTCTGCATACCAGCCTCTCCCGCCTCTTAGCCTCACAGCCAGGAGGCCTTACAGGATTTCAATGTTGACCACCGCTCATTCCATACCCTTCCTGTCTTAAAAGATTGAAAGTTCTAAGTCCTTTTTGCAAAGCATATATAAGTAACACAGGGTCTTCTCCTGTACTCCTGCAACTTTCATACTACAACACACTTCCCTCCAATCCTTCTCTAACTCACAGATAATTCTATTAAACAGCCCTGTTGATTGAAAACAACCTTGAAACAACCCCGAAACAACCCTTCCGCAATGGCCATAGTGCAAGCTGTCACACCGGAGTCCTACTGGGTCACATATTCATTGAAATTTCCGAGTCCTTACTTTACATAAGGAAACTCAGTTCTTAGACGTCAGGTTTAGTGTGGGATTTTCACCAAGACTTGTAACTGTGTGGATCTCCATTAGGAAATTTTAGATGCTCTAAGTTTTTTAAGCGCTTTTTATTTTTTGGACATCATCCATACTATTGGAGTGGAATCCAACCTATACTCACCATCGGAATTAGTGCCTAACTTAATAATCATGCAGTCATATCAATATAATAACGATTCACAAAAAATGGATGTGATTTGACCAAAAATGGAAGGAGTAATTGCTGTATAGGCAATAGTGTTCTAGTTTGTATATGTGTTTAGTACTTTAGCGCTCATGGGCGCTTATCTAGATAATATTTACAAGTCTGCAAATGTCCGATCAGACCAATGGCTGATGGACCGGAAATCCAATGGCAACAGCCTGCCAGTTTGTGACAAGCGCTCAAATTAGTAAGATACACATACAATCATACATGTATCTTACTAATACAAGAAAAACACACACATCCGATCAGACCAACAGCCCGGAAATCTGACAGCAACAGCCTGCCGGTTCATGAAAAGCAGTGGAGATTATTCAGCAACTTGTATTTTTGTATGAGCAGCTGAATCATGCAGGACATGTGATCAAAATCAGGGTGATATAGGTAATCATGATATGCGTGACCATTGTAGGTAGTGTTGTGACTCCGAGTACAGTTTACAAGTTAAATTGAGTCATAGTTAGGGGATAGTGTGATAGGGTGAGTGCGGGGATAGGGGTAGAATGGGATAGGGGATAGTGTGATAGGGTGAGTGCAGGGATAGGGATCAAACAGGATAGGGGATAGTGCGGGGATAGGGGTAGAATGGGATAGGGGTTAGTGTGATAGGGTGAGTGCAGGGATAGGGGATAGTATGATAGGGTGAGTGCAGGGATAGGGGATAGTGTGATAGGGTGAGTGCAGGGATAAGGGTTAGTGTGAAAAGGTGAGTGCGGGAATAGGGGTACAACGGGATAGGGGTTAGAGTGAAAAGGTGAGTGCGGGAATAGGGGATAGTGATAGGGTGAGTGCAGGGATAGGGACAGAACAAGATAGGGGATAGTGCAGGGATATGGGTAGAATGGGATAGGGGTTAGTGTGATAGGGTGAGTGCAGGGATAGGGGTAGAATGGGATAGGGGATAGTGTGATAGGGTGAGTGCAGGGATAGGGGTAGAACAGGATAGGGGATAGTGTGATAGGTGAGTGCAGGGATAGGGGATAGTGTGATAGGGTGAGTGCAGGGATAGGGTACAATGGGATAGGGGTTAGTGTGAAAGGGTGAGTGCGGGGATAGGGGTAGAATGGGATAGGAGATAGTATGATAGGGTGAGTGTGGGGATAGGGGTAGAACAGGATAGGGGATTCCAAGGTCACCTCAATGTTACCCCAATGTACCCCAGCAGCACCCAGTGTATTTTCAACATTTATTTACTCTAGTATGGCATTGCCATATTTAGCATAACCTTGTGTAACTATAAATATCAAATAAATTATAGTATTGAATAGCTAAGCACTTATGACTTCCATTTTCATGTGATTACTGCCAACCTTGCCCTTGCTCTTACTTCAACCAGTGACCACTATCTCTCTAGATTGCATACTGAGCAGTGAAAGATTCTGTAAGTGTGTGATCTATAAGATTCAAGTGATTAACCCTGGACCTTCCATCAAGCACTTGGATAGTAGCTGATCAGGAATTGGAGGCAGCCACAGCTTTTCCCTGATTACTACAACCTCTTAATGTTCAGTTATACTGAAGTAGGTACTTCAAGGTTTGTGTCAATTCAAATTGCTGAAGGACTTTTCTTAAGTCAGTGAGGCTATAAGCATTTCAATCAACTAAACTGATATATTGTGATTTCAGGCTTAAATCTGCATTGGATCCAGCATAACAAAGATCTGTAGTAGTCTTTTAGCACTAGACTTGTGTCTGAACAAAACAAAAACCAAATAAGCTCCATGGTCACAGCAAGTTCAAGTGAAAAAGTTCAATTTCAATTTTTATATACAATATGAACCTCTTGGACCTCACAACACTCATGATTTACATAATCTATACATGGCAGCATCCTATGATACTCAAATAAGTTCCACATCCATGGTGAGTTCAAGTTGGCTTGAGAAAGTTTGATTTCAATTTTCATATGCAGTATGAGCCTTTTGGATCTTGCCTGGACCTCATAATAATCAATCTATACATGATTCATGCATGGTAACATACTCTGATACCCAAACAAGCTCCATGTCTATGTTCACCAAATTCACAGTCACCCAAGAGTAACTTTCACTAAATCCAAAGTAACCTTGGTCCTTCACTGAATTCAAAGTCACCCAAAAGTAGATTCACTAAATCAAAAGTAACCTTCACTAAATTCAAAGTTACCCTGGACCCATAAGTAGATTTTACTAAATCAAAAGCAACCTTTACTAAATTCAAAGTTGCCTGAAAGTAATCTTCACTACATCAAAGGTAACCTTTACTAAATTCAAAGTCACCCAAATGTAACTTAGTTGATTCAGCACAATTTTCATTCAATTCACTATCACCCAAGAGTGGCCTTTTTGAGATTTCACATCACAAGTGTAACTTTTGTGAAGTCCAGCATCACCTCAAGTGCTCATACTATGGAGAGTGCTGGGATTTGGAATTAGGTTAGGCTGGGTAAACCTGGGCATGAAGTCTCAAGCCTGGCCTTGTAGATCATTGGCTCATATCACGATAACTCATTTTAAAGCACATTAAGGATGACTTGGAGTCTAGCATCATAATATATCATATTATACTCTAAACCATACCATGTAAAGTAAGGACTCGGACCCGCCAGTATGGCAATATCACTAGTGAGAAAAGGCCATGAATAATGTACTGGCTGAGCAGAGCAATAAAGAAGCTACTGGCATAGAAGTGCAAGAATTACTGAGGATGTTACATGTAGAATGAATCTCCAACAATTACATGGCAAGATGAATAGTGACCACAATAAGATGCCTGGTGGGTTAAACAAGGTAAGAGCTGGAGGTATAAGGAAAGTAGCAAGCTAGGAAGTGATTTGAGAAGGTAAAGAAACTCTGAAGAGCGAGATACGCACCTGGCACCAGTGTTTACTGGGTGTTTACTCCGCAGAGTGCCTCCAAAATTCTTCGTGCAATATGGGCTGAGTTTTTTGAGTCTTGTAGGTGAATCTTTATCAATCAGGAGACTCAAGTACAAGAGTCCCAGAAGAGTATGCTCATGATATTTAGGGGCAGCAGCAGCTCCGAGGATGAATCCAAAAGGGATGAGAGCATACTCAACCATGCAACGTGGCAGCTCCAGCAAGAATGAGGGACATGCGTTTCGGGCAAACTCCAGCATGACATGTGCACAAAATGGTTGAAAGAGCTTCAGAAAGGGTTGTTTTCAATCAACAGGGTTGTCTAATAGAATTATCCCTAACTCACCCACTTGTAAGTTAAGTAATTGTATACTCTCCTCCCCTTCCATACTCAAGCCATTCTCTCTAGGCTGTTGCATGAGCACCAAGATACTAAGTTGTGTAATGTAAAAGTTGTAGAATACTTTGTAGTAGTCAAATATAACTATTTTCATCTTTTTTACATTGTGCCAATCTTCAAGTTAAGGAGGGAAAAAAGTAAAAGACTCTTGAGGACCAATGGCAGTGATTCTCCAATGATAGCAATCAAATAGGGCCTTTATAGCTTTTAGCATAACCCCAAAGTAACCGTTACTTTAGGTTACTTTTGGTTACTTTTTGTCGCGACGAGACCAGAAGGGAGTCGATGACTAAGCACAGACGCGACGGGCAAGAGCCTCGCGTCAAAGAGGAGCAGTACAAGCACAAAGCGCTAAAAGGAAATAATGATCTCAGACACAAAGCAATGGCACAGAGGGCCAATCACAATAATCAAGGTGGCAAGCTAGTCCCCAATGACCAAGTTAGTTATTGCATGAGTACAGAGTACAGAATACGAACCTAGTCTTCAATGACCAAGAGGTTGAGATAGGGAACCAGGTGTTACCTATTGTCCTATAAGTACTGTTTGTAACAATAAGAGTAAAAGAACAATAAAGACAATAGTGATAAGGAGAAAGACAATAGTGTGAGAAAGGACTAGGTGAGTGTAACAATAAGTATGTGACAGGAGCAAGAAGAAGTTGAAGAGTCCATTCAGTATGTTAACAATAAGGATTGATGGAGTAGAAATGAAAACAATAATACCATGTGAGCATCATGAGAACTAGGGAGATAAAGGGATCAATGTTCCGAAAGTCTGTCCAGCTGATGATGAGTAACAAATATGGTCATGTGATGAATAGGGGTGATTGGAAATGGAAAAGTTGTACCATGTCACGACATTACCCCCCTCCTACAGTTGATTTCCCAGCAACTCTGGCATTACCCTTCTAGATTGGGATTCCGAACTGCGATTGTTATCTTTCCACATTAGAAGTTCTTCTACCAGCTCTTCGACGTCATTCAATCTTGATTCTACAATCGTTCACCAATTCCCTTGTGACAGCTCATCTGGCCCTTCTACCATTGTCCATTGTTATTAGGTGGATGATCAGATGCGAAATTGCTTTTTCACTGTGCAATCTCGGTAAGGTTCTCATAAGACTGCCATGGTAGAGAGTGGAATATGGAGGCCGCTATTTTTCGAGGTGCACTTGGGTGAGCTTGGTAAAACTCCTCGATTGCTTCACCACTTGTGTCCTTTACATCTTCTTTGTTTTCCCAGCTGTCATGTCCTTCATCGTATCCTTTCCATTGTACCAAGAATTGTAGTTTCTTCCACTGTCCCCATATGCGGCTATCCAGTACCTCGTCTACTTCATAGAATTCCTCCCCTTCTACTATCTCAGGTTCCGGTGCATCAGGAAAAACTGTTTGGGCCTTGGATGGCCTGAAGTTAACCTCAAGGTAACTCAAAGACACCTAGGCCACCTAGGCCACCTAGGTTGCCTAGGTTCCTTTAGGATGACCTAGGAATTAGGGGGTGGACTTTTGACAACCTGAGTCACCTGAGAAAACCTGAGAAAACCTGAGAAAACCTGAGAAACCTGAGAAAACCTGAGGAAACCTGAGGAAACCTGGGGAAACCTCAGGCAGCCTGAGATAGTCCTAGGTAACCTAGGAGGCCTAGGCTGCCTAGGCCATCCCAAGTCCAGCCCCTGTAACCTAGGAGGCTTAGGTTACCTAGGCTATCCTTGGCCCAGACCATTTTTCCTGATGTGGTGGTGGGAGAACACTATTGACTTCGTTTCCTTTCCAGGGTGAGAGCTGGTTGATGTGGATGTTATTGTGGATTTTCATCCATGTGGGGAGGGCTAGTCGATATGTATGTGTTCCTGTCTGTTCTGTTACTTCGAATGGGCCTAACTGTTTGCTTCCCAGTTTTCCATTCTTTTGTCTAATCTTCAGATTGTTGACTGAGAGCCATACTGGTTGTCCAACTTCAGAAGACCTAATTGGTGTAGTAGGATCTGCCATCCGTTGCTTGCTCATTCGTAGGGCTGCTTCTGCATCCTCTTGAGCATGACGTAGGAGTTCTAATCATTGGTCAATAGATTGGTATGCTTTCCAGACACCAATTGGGATTGTAAATTCCGGTGTATATCCATAAAGAACTCGAACGGTGCTCGATTGTGTGCAAAGTGTACGCAAGAGTTGATCACAAACTCCGCTGTTGGGAGTAGGCGGTCCCAGTCATCTTGTCGATGACTTACATACATTCGGATGTACTGTTCGATTTCCTGGTTAGCTCGTTCTGTTTGTCCATTGGTTTCTGGGTGGTAGGCCGTAGTGAGGGCTGATTCTACTCCTAAACGTTTTAGCAGCTGTCGCATGACATCTGCTGCAAATTGTGGTCCTCAATCGGAAATGAAGCATCTGGGAATACCATGTAGTCGGAATATTTCCTGATAGTAGAAGTCGGCAACTCCTTCTGCAGTGAGAACGGTTGTAGTTGGAAGGCAGTGTATCATTTTTGTATAGTGGTCTGTGAAAGTGATAATGGCATTGTGGCCATCCTGTGTCATGGGTAGTTCCCCGATTAAGTTGACTCCAATGTCTTGCCAAGGCCCTGCAGGTACTGGCACGGGTTGAAGTGGCATGGACTCGTGGGGGTTGAGGCGTTTTCGCTGACAGGTATCACATCCTTCTACGTATTTGTCCACAAATGCTTGTATGCCTGGCCACCAGAATTGTTGGCTCATTAGTTCTAAGGTTCAATGCTTTCCAGGATGTCCAGCCATTGGGGCATCATGGCATTGTTTCGTTACTGCCCTGCAGAGTTCCGTGTCTGGTGGAACATAGACACGTCCATGGTAAAATACGATGCTGTCCTCCTCCTTCCATTCTGGTAATCCTCCGACAAGTTTGTGTGGTCCTTTTAGTTGTCGCAACCCATCTAGGACTTCTGCTTCTCGTTCACTTGCTTGTTGGATGCACTTTTCTAAGGGGTTTTGGAATAGAGTGGTGGCTTGGATGAAGTGTTCTGGGCGTGGAACTGTCTGTTTCTGGTTGTCCTCTGCATCGGTTACTTGTAGATGGGGTAGACGGGAAAGTGCATCTGCTTGTGTGTTGGACTTCCCTGCTTGGTGTCTAAGCATAAAGTGGAATCGTGAAAGCCATAGGGCCCATCATGCCTGTCTATGGCTGAGGTCCTGAGCTGTTTTCCAGTATTCGAGGTTCTGATGGTCGGTGATGATTTTGAATGGTTCAGGAAGTCCTTCTAGAAAGCTGCGCCAATCTTTAAGTGCTTCGATGATTGCGAGCATTTCACGATCGTAGATTTTGTAGTTACGCTCAGCTGGGTCCATTGAAGCAGAGCGGTATGCTACGGGTTGCCAAAGTCCATTGTCCTGTAATTGTGAAAGAGTCCCTCCAGTTGCAAACCCAGATGCATCTACCTCGATTCTCGTTGCTCGAGTTGGATCCCATAGTACTAGGATTGGTGCTGAGACAAATGCATCCTTCAACATTTGGAAGGCAGCTTCCTGATCTGTGCCCCACTCCCATTGGATATCCTTCCAAGTCAGGTCGTTAAGTGGTCAGGCTTTCTTTGCAAATCCTTCAATAAACCTTTGGTAGAAATTTGCGAATCCTAGAAATCCTCGCAAATCACGGAGGCATGAAGGAGTAGGCCAGTTTTGTACTGCTTCCACTTTCACTGGGTCCATCCGAACTTCTCCTTCACTGATAATGAGTCCTAGGTATTCAATGGAGGAACATTCAAATTCACACTTTTCTGGTCGTAGGTATAGATCGTGTGCCTGAAGTCGATTTAGGACTTCATGTACTAGTGTCCGATGTTCCTCTAATGATTCTGTGAAAATTAGGATGTCGTCCAGGTACACTGCTACCTTTCCCACAGCAATTAGGTCAACAAAGATGGAATTCATCAGAGCTTGGAAGGTGGCAGGGGAGTTCGTGAGTCCGAAGTACATAACCAGTGGTTCAAAGAGTCCTTGACTGGTGGCAAAGGCTGCCTTCCATTCATGCCCTTCTTCGATTTGTACATTGTTGTATCCCCATCTGACATCAAACTTAGTGAATATTTTTGCATGTCGTAGATGGTTAATGATGTTGGCTACTAGGGGAAGTGGGTATCGGTTCTTAATGGTATACTTGTTAAGTTGTCGGTAGTCCTGCACGAATCAGAGTTTGCCATCTTTCTTTTTAACAAAGAAGACCGGGGAGGCCATGGGTGATTTCAAAGGTTGTATGTATCCCTTGTGCATATTTTCCTCTAGGAACTGGTCAAGCTCCTGCTGTTCATTGGGTGACATAGGATAAATTTTGGTGCGCATATTTTCTGGGGCATCAGGTTTCAGATCAATGGCATGATCCCAAGGTTTCTGTTCAGGTAGGCATTCGGAATTCCTTTTCTGAGAAGACTTTAGCATGTTTCCGATAGGGGGCAGGAATCATTTCTTCAAAAGTTTGAGTGGGCTTGTCTTTGTTAGTCGCCTCTGCCAACTGTTGAGAGTAGGTGTATCCAGCAGCACATCATAGCTCTTCCGAGGCGTGTCCTAAAATCCCTGCTTGTAGCAGAGCTCATCGGTGTTTGCAATTACCATTTATCTGATAGAGAGGGGATCCTTCCTCGTTGTATACCCATGGTTCCTCCGCTGGTTCCACATCTTCAGGGGGTGTAATATCAGGTGTTGAACACTTGGTATCACAATTATTGGGTTCCAGCTGTTTTTCCGTTGTTCCACCTATGTTGGTTTCTCTTGGTTCAGGTACATTTTCAATGGTTACTTTTGGTGCAGGCTTCCCAGAGTGGGGAATGGACAGCCTCCCTTGTTTCCAATCGATGTCAGGGTTTACCTTTCGTAACCACGGGAGTCCAAGTATGATGTTTTCTGTTCCAAGATTGGTGACAAGGTATTCAAGTAGTTGGGGTTGGTTTTTGTCTATGGTGGAGAGGAGTCAAACAGAATGGGTAGTTTGACCAGCTGTGTTAGGAGTTCCATTGATGTTATAGAGGGTGATGGGATGTGGTAGTTGTTGGGTTTGGATATGGTGTTGTTCAACGAAGTGTTGGTTTATGAAGAGTCCTGTTGCTCCGGAGTCAATCATTGCTGCGCTGTTTGTATTTCTAAATCTTCCTTGCAACTTAATCGGTACGTGGAAATGAGAAGGGGTATTCGATTTCATTGAGCCGATTGTACATGATATAGTAGAAGCATAGATGGAGGAAGATTTATTATACAACTCAGGGAACCAGGCGGCAGTGGTAGCTGATTCCCACTTTAAAAATTCTGGCGGAGTTCAGCAATCTGGGCAGCCAATGTTTGTTGATTGGCAGTCAACTGTTGGAGGACACTGGTAAGGTCTGGAGTTGCTGCAACTGACATGGTGGGAGTGGATCCCAAGGTAGTAGTAGTAGCAGCTGCACAAAGGGGTTTTTGTACTTGAATTCCGAGGAACTTGCGGCGGCAGACTGCAGCTACATGTCCTGTAAGTCCGCAGTGGCTGCAGATGTCTCGCTCATGGTGCCCTTCAGCTTTGCGGTGTTCCTTGGATCCACAGCCATAGCATCGTCCCCTCATCATCCGGTTGAAGTCATCAGAGGATCGTCGAGTAGTGGTGGTGACATCTACATCCATGGCATTGGGGTCTCTTGCAGATGCCATGAATGGAGTGGGGTTAATGGATCCAGAGAAAGGGGAGTCCACAATGTGTTGGCCTTTTTCCAAGGCCCGGGTGACTTGTCGGTTGTCAATACGGACTGCCTCTTTGATGAGGTCCTGGAGAGTGTTGGTGTCATTTACTGAGTTGACCAACCCATCTTTGACACGATCAGCCAAATGCTCATAAAAGCAGTCTCGTAAGTCTGCATCAGAGTAACCGGTACATGAAGCATGTTGTTTGAAGGCAGAGGCATACTTGGCAGCTGTCTGTCTGCCTTGGTATAGATGCTTCAAGGCCTCCTTAGAGTCCACGGCGGCATCAGTGGTTTCAAAACGAGCCTTAAAGGCATTTTTGAAATCGCTCCAGGCAGGGTAGAGGAGAGTGACACCCTGGGTGCCAGCCTTTACCTGGCTGATGTTTTCCGAGATGGGGGTGGCCCAAATGGCGGCTTCCCCTTCAAGGAAAGAGATGGCGGATTTGATGAGCTTCTCTTCATCAGAAAAGAAAGGGATTCCCTGGGCCCAAAGTTCAAATGCTGCTAAGAAACGACAAGCATCATTGCTTTGTTTCCCATCGTAGTTCTGTGGTTTGCCAACACCCTTGCTGGTGTTGGTGTTTTTGACAATGGTGGAGACGGTGTTCTGCAAGCTTGTCTGGTTTTGTGCTAGCTGTTGGATTAAGGTCAGAATATTGTTGACCTGTGCAGCATTGACCTGAGGTGTTTGTGTCAACATGGTTTCCTCTGGTTCGTTAGCTGGGGCAAATGGGAGTTGTGAGGATTCTGCAATAGTGGGAGAGGTTACGGTGCTAATGGGATTCGATGATTGTCCAACTCTGGTTGGGGCTACTGGTTTTGGAATTGGTATATATCTGGAGCTACCATAGTCACTTGATAGTTGGCTCTTGTGTCAGTTAGGGCAGGGATGTTCGTCGCAGTGATCCCAGTGTTTGGTGGTGCTGTTTAAGTGTACGTCGCACTTGTCCTGAGTATCGTTGGCGTGGATTGCTTTAGAGCAATCAATGTTCACTCCGAAGGAAGGCATGGTGATAGGTGTAGGTGGGAGATCAGGTGAATCTGATTTCCACTCCTCGTAGGATCAACAGTACAGTTGCTGATGGTACAAGTAAGAGATCTTGACCTAATGTCGCGACAAGACCAGAAGGGAGTCGATGACTAAGCACAGACGCGACGGGAAAGAGCCTCGCGTCAAAGAGGAGCAGTACAAGCACAAAGCGCTAAAAGGAAATAATGATCTCAGACACAAAGCAATGGCACAGAGGGCCAATCACAATAATCAAGGTGGCAAGCTAGTCCCCAATGACCGAGTTAGTTATTGCATGAGTACAGAGTACAGAATACAAACCTAGTCCCCAATGACCAAGAGGTTGAGATAGGGAACCAGGTGTTACCTACTGTCCTATAAGTACTGTTTGTAACAATAAGAGTAAAAGAACAATAAAGACAATAGTGATAAGGAGAAAGACAATAGTGCGAGAAAGGACTAGGTGAGTGTAACAATAAGTATGTGACAGGAGCAAGAAGAAGTTGAAGAGTCCGTTCAGTATGTTAACAATAAGGATTGATGGAGTAGAAATGAAAACAATAATACCATGTGAGCATCATGAGAACTAGGGAGATAAAGGGATCAATGTTCCGAAAGTCTGTCCAGCTGATGATGAGTAACAAATACGGTCATGTGATGAATAGGGGTGATTGGAAATGGAAAAGTTGTACCGTGTCACGACACTTTTGGGTTACTTTTGGATCATTTTTAGGTTACACTGGGGTGATATATTTAAAGTAACCCTATGTTTCAATTGTTACAACAAACATAAAAACTGCATGTACCCTCATTATGTTACTCACATCTGGGCTCAGCATCTCAAGCCATGCTAGGGGATGTGCCTAAAGTAACTTAAGCTTTCAGTACTTACCCATGATATAGAAACTCCAAGTCCACAAGATTGTCCATACACCAATACAGAAATACCAACTGCCATCCCATAGCAAAAAGCAAGGCAATCAAGCTTTAGGTAGATACTATCAGCCAAAATCCATACTTTTAAATTACATCAAGATTCAAGTAGCTGGGTGCAACTTGCTGTACTGGTTATTTTTCTTTGATGCTAGACTCCAAGTCATCCTTAATGTGGTTTAACATGAGTTAATATGATATGAACCAATGATCTACAAGGCCAGGCTTGAGACTTCATACCCAGCCTTACCCAGCCTAACCTAACCTTCCAAATCCCAGCAATCTCCATATTATGAGCACTTGAGGTGATGCTGGATTTCACAAAAGTAACACTTGGGTGATGTTAAATTTCAAAAAGGTTACTCTTGGGTGACAGTCAATTTAATGAAAATTATGCTGAATCAACTAAAAGTTACATTTGGTGACTTTGAATTTAGTGAAGGTTACTTTTGATATAGTGAAGATGACTTTTAGGGAACTTTGAATTTAGTAAAGGTTACTTTTGCATCAGCAAAACCTGGGTGAAGTGGATAGCACTGGATAGTGCTATCCAGCACTCATAGCACCCATAGCACCCATAGCAAGGTCTCCATCTATCCAGAGCTATGGACTGCTATGGGCTGCTAGGGATTGCTATAGAGCATGACATCTGTCAACAGGCAATATAATTTGGGAAGTCCATAGTAACTCATAGCTTCCCATAGCAATTCATAGCAATTCATAGTTCTATGGCTGCTATGGCTTGCTATGGCTTGCTATAACAGCTATGGCAATTATCCAGGTTTAGCTGATGTGATTTAGGGAAATCTACTTTTGGGTGACTTTGAATTTGGTGAACATGGACATGGTGCTTGTTTGGGTATCAGAGTATGCTACCATGCATGAATCATGTATAGATTGATATTCTGAGGTCCAGGAGGTTCATACTGCATATAAAATTGCATCAGCAAAACCTGGGTGAACTATGGATTGCTATGGATTGCTATGAGTTGCTATGAGTTGCTCTACAGCACTGTACAGAAGCTCCAATACAATCCATAGCAGTCATAGAACTGTCCAGTTCTGAACAGATGGGGACCTTGCTATGGGACCACCCAGGTTTTGCTGATGTGAAATCAAACTTTCTCAAGCTTGAACTCACCATGGATGTGGAACTTATTTGGGTACCACAGGATGTTGACATGTCTGGATTATGTATATCATGAGTGTTGTGAGGTCAAAGAGGTTCATACAGCATATGAAAATTGAAATTGAACTTTTTTGCTTGAGCTTGCTGTGACCATGAAGCTTATTTGCTTTTTCTTTTTTTGTTCGGACACAAGTCTAGTGTTGAAAGACTCTATTAAATACCTCTTAATCAAATAAGTACTATAAATAAAGTATGATTAACTCAATAAACTGGTGTGAAAAGTGAAGTACTAAGCTCATCCTCAGTTTGGACACAAGTTTAGTGTCAAAAAGCTGAGAGTGTCACAATGAAAATGTCCAACTACTGTATAGTTTCGAATTTAAGTTCACTAGATGTTATGCATTACTTGGACCTATTCAGTTTATAGTTCAGCCACCGTCAGGTGGCGTTACATTTGCAAATTTAGTTCAGTTGAGTTCATATTTATAGTGGCTGGCATAGCCAGCCGCCAAATTTGGCCTATATGCGCCGAAAAATCGAGTTCGGAGGCTAACGTTACGCGTTACGAAGATGGAAATTACACCAGTTCAGCACCCCGCGTTACGCGTTACTGAACTTACATTCGAAACGGTACAGTCGTAGGGGGGTTAACTATGTGAAGTACAGCACTAAGCGGCACTATACAGGACTACATAGCATTTGAGTGAGTTCTAGATGTGGTGCTAGGACATAGAAATACAGACTCATTTCACCTCTCAATCACTTGTGATATATGTTTGAGGGCTTCTGTGAGTATATCTACCCCCTAGTGTCTTTTTTTGTTGGGATAACTAACCTCTAGATGTGTGATTGATAAGTGCTTGTGGGCACTTATGATCACTTCTGAGCCTGGCCCGGCCCTGCCCCATCACTAATATTAACTATTGATCTATTAGCCCTACATAGCCCTTCACATTGAGCTTCTTGTTTTTCACAGTGACCAGACCTTGAGTATGTTGACATAATACAGGGAAAATAGAGATGTAGGCTATATAGGGAGAAAGTGGGATGAACCCAAGCACATGACATCTGTGTAAGTACTCTAAATTGCACCTTGGGAAAAGTCACTGAAATGAAAGCTCAATTCCATATCTGTTACAATCTGCAACATATGTGCTAGGAGGAAAACACAGATAGTGTGCAGGGCCTTGGAAAAATGAGGGAAAATTAGTTGCGACTTGGATATGATTCTGCATATGAGTAAGTTGCGCACCGGAGCATAACCAAGAAGTTGCCCAGTGATGTGATACATTATGTCTATGAAACTGCCTAGACTTCCTGGTTGCATCTCTAGGATATTGAAGACTAGATTGAGAAACTATTGAAATCAGAGATGGGTGTTAACAATGTGGCCTGATATCGAATGGAACTCCAACCTGAAATAAGCAGAATATCCCACTCGATTCAATTAAAACGACAAATACTCTTTCTGCCATTGTTCGTTGGCTTCTGCCATTCAAATTTAACATCTTCACTGTACAATGATGCTTCCTGCAAGCTACTTCAGAAAGACTTGAGCATCAATAGTTTCAAAGCCGGCCTACCAAGCCCTGATTACAATGATTCCCGTTACGCTGGCATTAAGACCTAAAGACCAGGAGAGTGATAACCAGTCCCAGATGCCCAGAGATTCAAGACCTTTTGGGGTGCTGTGTGCAATGCTGACCCCAATGTTTAGTACTGTCGAAATTGATGAGCACTCCAAAAGGATTTCCGAATTATGGGAGACCAGTTTGACCTATATTCCCTATTGACAGCCCGAGCAGGATGTAGTGACTGAATTTATTTTTCCAGATTATCCAGGCTCTCCAAGCAACAATCGAATCATTGATCAGAACCTTGATGAAAGTTTAGCGGTCTGTATATCCATTATTGTAAGACTTATAGCTACACTCAATATATTAGCCCAGTTTTCTGCCATATCCCACAGATCGGATTTTGATTCATTGATTATGGTTCCAATGGCCTCATCGGCTCCGAATGATTGCTGAAGAAGAGCTGTATATTGAACATTGAGAAGAAGACTAGCACAATCGGTAATCATCATCATTATGGCAAGGGCGGATCCTGCGATTGTTAAAGTTGTGAGCACCTTCTGTGGAACATTCATTCGACCTCTTTTCCTGAAAAAACAATGATTAGCTAAAAGACCACGACCAATCGAGTCCTCACAAAATGATTCCAAGAAAGCAACAGAATGCCGCAAGGTAAATTCCTAGGAATGTAGATGAGTATCGCTCATGCTGAGGGACATTAGATGCGTACCGCAGAGTGCACAATTTACAATCAGGCTCGGCACCAAATCTGCATACCAGAACGTTGCGGACTCGGTAATGAAAGAAATATCATCTGAGGGCATCACAGGATAAAATTTCAGGATCTTCATGGGCATATATAGGTGTTTTCGAAACCGGTGAAATTCCAGTGCTGTGCTGGCAACGATTCAGTTCAATATTATATTGGGGGTGGTTCATCAATTTTGGCCGTCACTGTAGAACATCGGTTGTCGAGTTAGTGCCCTAGGAGACATCAACCTAGCGGGCAGTGCAAGTACTCCTATCAATCCAACCCAGTACTTATAAGGCTACTTATTCCTCATGATTTACACTGTAGAGGAGGCCACGGAGTAGACTCGCGGCGCCAGTTCCGTTCGGTATCCGCCAATTTCAAATCAGCTGTCAACAGCTGAGACGGCTACCGAAGGACTGGGAACCACTTGCAGTCACTAATAGGGTCACAAATTTGTGACTTTAACTTAGCGAAATTTCGCCTTTCTCTCCGCGATCACTTTACAATTTCGTTTCTCTTACTTCCTCAACTTCCGATACCGGCCTCAAAACTGTTTCAACAATCAACTATACATACTAATATTCCAATATATTCTTTTATTCATCTTCTCCCCCCGAAAAAACTCGTGAATGTGTGATTTTGGTATTCTGGCCCACCCAAATCTGCTCTCGGCGCAGTATCTGCAGCGGAAATTTGACTCGTCGGACCTGCTGCTTCTGTATACTGATGATCTGGATAGCCGTGGTGGTGGTTGTACATTGCAGGATGAGCAGAATGCCCAGGTTGGAACGTTGTGAGGGATGAGGATGTGGCATTGTATAGCCATTTGGTGGTGGGTAACGATGGGATTGCTGGATGGGCGTATATTGTATATTTTGGGGAAGGATTTGGAGCGGATGAGTAACGGAACTGGAGTCGGCTATGAGCTGGAGTTTCGGGGAAAAAATAACCATCTGGATATTGGGGATACTGGGATACGAGTCGAGGTTTTGGTTCGGTGGATACTGGGGATTGCTTGGCGGGATTTGGTTTCGTGCGCGGGGCGGATGTGATACGGGAGTCGATAGCCCGTTTTCATACACAAATTGTGTACGATCAGGTGTTGAGAACAGAGTGTCGCAGGGATTTTGGGAATGACTTGAAATCAGAACCGGGACAGTACGTTGGGAAGAGCTTGGAGTGTGAGTGGTATCCAAGTGTGCAGGAGTAGAAGCAGGGGTCGGCAGGGATGGGAATGAACGATGCAGCAAAGCATCTGAAGGTAACGGCGCGTGTTCAACAGCATGAGACGCGCCACGATGCTGAGAAGAATCAATGACGGCAGTTGATCTGTTACCACCATCTACTCTCGTTCGTTTGGCCGGTTCTTCCTCACCATCCTCAACTGTTCTCTTGTTCGTCCCTTTTTTCGTCTTCAGAAGTGGTACCATAGGCGGCATGTCGAGTTTCTCGATTGTTTGCCAGAGTTGTTCACCATACTGGTCCCACCAACTCCATTGTTTCGCCATAATCGATTCAAGATGTTCGAAGGATTTCACTGGGCCTATCGAAGCAAGAAGATCAAGATGCTCGTTACTGAGCAGAGCTCCGAAGGACCACTGCGCACGCGAATGGTGCTCTCGATAGACCGGAACTCGCCATTCGTGTAATGCTTGCTTGGTGGGTTTGTGAACGACGCCTTTCACAACGGCCTTCTGACGAGCTGGAGCTTTGTAGAACCCGGGTCGAGTCCGGTGGAAAAGGTCGGGATGGCATATGTCGCAACAAGGGCTCGATGGTTCTAATATGGATGTGGTGAGTATTGGCTGGTTTCGCTCAAGAATGACTGACCTGAACCATAGTTATCGAAAATCGCGGTTAGCATATCGCGACGACAGCAGCCGGTTTGCACAAACGCTAGAAGATTTTCATCCTTTGCACGCCGGTCAATCACCGGTGACCATCCAGCATGCGCAAGCCCATCACACTTTCTGTTGTGCGATCCACGCTTAACTCCACGACTTTCTGCGTAGCCCTTGCCTCCCTTTGCATATTCACCAGTTGTTTTCTGTGGTTTACGTGAGGTTTGTGCCTTTCCTTTTGTTTTCTTTTTCACTTCATTGACCTCTTCAACTAACTCCTCGCAGTTGAAGCCATATGCCGACTTCTCTACCAACAGAACGGCCAATCCCTTCCTCCTAGGATCTCGTGCAACACGTCCTGCCCGTTGAACGAATGAAGATGTTGAACCGGGTAATTTCCATTGAACACAAGGTCGATATCTGGCACATTGCATCCCTTATTATTGTAAGTCAGTAATGCTTTCTTTTTGTCATTCATTGATGCGACCTACCATTCCCGCGGCATCTGTACAGACAAGAATACGAACAATCCCTGACTTGAACTGCTGCATGACAGCCTTGCGGTACGTCTGTGAGTAGGCAGCGCTATATGGGCAAATCAAACCTTGACCTTGCAACTCCTTCGGTAGGCAATCTTCAAGATGATCCTGGATGTCGCATCCTACTGCAATAGAATCGGCGTACACCCATGTTTTCTGGATATCCATGGGATTGGAGCAGTTTTGCGGGATGATGAAGTCGAGGTCTCGGAAAGTATTCATGGGATGTTCAATAGCACGTACAACGAGCGCGACATTGGGCCTGTTATTCCCGATATTGATAGAAATATAGTCCTCCTTCTTCTTTGGAAACCGAAGCTTTTCAAGGACGTCAATGTGAACACGCTTGGGAAGAGTTGCCGACAATGCCACAAATGGGGTTCCATTAGGAAGGATGGCCCGCAGAATACCAAGCTCTGCGTACTTCTTGCAAAACTGGGATCCCCAATGTGAGACTACGTGAGCCTCGTCAACCACTACTGAAAAGACTCGACGCGCCATCATCGGATTCTTGAGAACGTTTCCGATGAAGCGTTTGGTGAGCATCATCTCTGGTGAGATCACCACAACTTGATACTTTCCAAGACAGATGTTCTGAGGATATCTGGTGAGTATATCTTCGGTCAAAATATCTATAAGCTTACAAGTATGTTTTCAGGTGTAAGTCCGCCATGACTGCTATTGATTGCTATTGCGTCGAGTCCGTAATCTGCTTTGAAAGTCTCCGCCTGCTCATTTTGGAGTGCAATCAAAGGAGAAACAACGAACGTAACCTTCCCCGTACAGTTGGGATGTGCATGCGGACCTGCAACGATTGCAGTCTTTCCTGAACCAGTAGGTGCATGGACTATAACATCCTTTCCCTGCAGTTGAGCGATTGTGGCTTGACGCTGGAAAGGCTTCAATGTATATGGTTTGTTGAACTTTTTCCGCACCAAGTCATCCAGTCCCTCCAACTCATTGTCTAAAAGTGATTCCCGCTGAATATTTGGTAACGGTTCTTTTTTCTGGCGCTGCCGACTGATGTTTCAGGACCTTTGCTTTATTGTTTCTAGGAAGGTTAGAGGGGAGATTTTCGGGAGACATGATAATAGGAGACAAAATTTAGGCGCTCTTGCTCTTGGCTTTATCCTCGATGAGCTCTCCTCTGAGCTCTCTTCCTCCAAGCTCTCCTCCTCACGGCAATGACACCACACCCACTCGACAGCGAATTCGCTCTTATTCCGATTCTCATCCGATATGCAATCCTATTACTCCATCCCGTAGCCGTAGTGGACAGGCAGACCTCCCTCCTCTGGAACTGTCTCCGGGGCTTGTTCTTAGCAGCCCGGTTGTAGGCACGGTGGAAGAACGGCAGGAGAAGCGGCTCCAAAAGGGCCAGAAGAAAAGAGCCAAAACACTGGCCGAAAAAGCTGCTGAAAAGGAGCTAGAAGAACATCTCGAGGCTGAGCGGAAGCTGGCTCATGCTCAGGAGACCTTTCGCGGATGTCTCGATTATCTTCACAGCCGTGGATTCACCTTTGGAAACCTCTGCATGTACTATTTCAACCCAGACTCGGATGCAGGAGCTGTTCGGTGGCATGAATTTGCAGCTGTTCATGGGCGGATTACTCAGTTACTGGACTGGTGGATTCATGCTAAAAGTGCTTCAGTACGATCAGAGGTGCATGAATGGGCTGTAAGCCATGTCTGTGCAGAGATTGGGAAATCTGCGCGCCATATTACTCGACTGGGTTTACTTAAAACTCACGATGAACTCATTAATAAAACTTTTGTCTCATCATTCACCTTCGATAAGCTTCACCAACAATTTTCAAAAGGAAGCCAGTATCATAGTCCGTGTCTTTGAAGCAGTCACAAAATCGTCCGATCGCTCAGATAGCTTTGGTAAAGCACGAAATGCTCGTGGACAGATGGTAAGACTCTCTCTTAAATTTCAGCTAGGTCATTAATGGTTATTATTCAGGTAACAACATCTGCAATAGCTGCGTGCTTGCGAGAGCACAACTTAGGAAACAATCTGGCTCAGCGCATGATGGGGCTATATCTATATGCCTCGGGTGTACAGCGACAGAATTTCACTGTTCTCTCTAAGCTTGGAATCTGCACCAGCTATACCGATATGATTCGCAATGAAGAAGTCAGTGTAAGACAGTCAGCTACAGCTACTGCTTCTGAAACCGATTCTGGTGCGGCCACGGGAATGACTACATCCACCACTGAGACGCCATCCTCCAGCGCTAACGATACCGTTCCTCATGCTCCAGCCGCTTCCACAACCTCCAGTCCATCTGGAACTTGTACTGCATCTCTTGATGTTGCTGCTCCTCCTTCGCCAGCCGACTCAAAACCCAAAAAAAGGAGACTTGGGCTAATTCGTTTACTCTCAAATGGCTTGCGTGTACAAGCCCGCACTGTTGCTTCAGTGGGACTCTTCGGTGAAGTTTACGATAACATAAATTTTATGAATCGCACAGCAGAGCAAGTTATCGGAAAACATGGTAAGCACAATTTTCCCCCTATCTTAATGATATACTGACATTCTTTGAAATAGATAATCAAGAAAACGGAACATGTATAACTATATTCAAGCTTTGGGCTGCTCGTCTGAAAGATATACAGGCATCCGTTCTACAGGCTGCCTTTGATAGTGCACGCCCACTGCATATCAAAGACATTGTTCACAACGAGTTTGAAGAATATCTCTTTCGAGAATGCTTAATTCATTCCATCATCCATATCATCATCAAGTTTAGTCGACAGGAGAAGCTTGCTGCTCTACAAAAGGAGGTCGACCAGAAACAACCCCAGTCATCCTTCTGTATCCAACCTCACAAAACCGAAATATATCCCGTCAATGCTCTCAATATTGACGAATCTTCTATCACCGGCAATGCAGAGGCTGACTCGGCTGTTGTTGATGTGCTGGAGCTTCGCAAGTGAGTACACAGATTCTGGGAGCGTGTGCGGTTTATTGCAGGAGACCAGCTTTCTATAGCCCGTCTTCGTGCACTTGAGAATATACGTGCAGGACAAGAGACTGGCTATGAAGGGTTCGCGTGGGGCATTTGGATGCCAGGGCTTTTTCACTCCAAGATGGCCGATATTACTGGTATTTTTGCTACTCACTTCGAAAATGCTACAGCTAGACCTAGCAATCCTGGTTCACTTGCCTTCCATAATACGGCTCTCAACCGAATACCTATTGTCCCCACATCCCTTCCCAACTTCCGTACCTGCCGTGATCTTGTGTTTGTTTCACTTTATGCTCGGGTTCTCCATTGCCTTCTACTTGTATCCGGAAAAGTCTTCCCTGGAAGAATATGCCGAGTCAGAGGAACTCAGCTTCGAACAAATTTACGTTGATGCCCAAAAAATTCTGGACCGTTACGCAAACTCTTCTGTTGTTGAAGAGTTGCGACAAGCACGCAAGTTTGCAGGTGGTCGGGGCAGTGGTGAAGGGATATGGTCTTTGAAAACGCGGCTCTCTTCCTTCGTGACGCCTTAATTTCTCGCGAGTTCACTGACGCTGTACAAGCTGGAGATTCGGGACGCGTTGTTCTAGTGTTGAAAATATGGGCACTGAGTTTTAGAGGCAGTGGACGCACAAAATATGCATACAAAATGCTGCATCTTATCCACAACATTGAGGTTGTGTGGCCAGAAGAGATGAAGTACATTATCTAGTTCTTGCGCATCTACTTTACTGATCTCCTTCATAGGAAAATCGTACTCAATAATTGGCTTGTCAATACCACAGGGGGCAAGAAGCGCTTCCTCGAGTTGGATCTACTACAAGAGCATCTGAACTATTGGATCAAGGTGATTATTATGCTATGTTAGCCCGAATAAAGAATGATAAAAAGTGCCTAGGTATTTTACAAGGCTCATGGTAGTAACATGTCTTGGGAGTGGCTCTCCATGATAACACCCTGCATTGATGTTCTCCGAAGTCTGGCAAGGACAATGAATAGTGTTCTGGGCTCAGATCAGGGAAACCTGCATACGGAAACTGACCTCGGGAATGACATCGACACGCTCATGTCAAGTCTTACAGGATGGCATGTTTACAAGACAATCAAGGGCCGTGAAGTGGATGAAGACAACGAGATTGCCAACGACGTTGTATTAGTCGGTCTCATTTCTCTGACAACAGGAACCGAGAACCCTCTTACTGAATACGAGGCAGCATTTACCAAATTACAACGACGACGACGCATGGCCCCTGTTGACATTGATGACACCGAACCACCAATTCCTCCCTCTCGGTCTCCCTCTCCTTCAACCGACAGTAGTTCCTCGGCTTGTTCCGATTCGCGTTTGCCCCCATTTATCCCTAGTGCTCCTAATGCCTCTCCGAGACCAGGTGCTGCATCTCCTGAGCCGGCAGACATTTCGCCAATATCACCCTCACTACTTTTTTGGCCAATACCAGAGGAAATTGAGGATATTGGCACTGGGTACACGGTTGGGGAGTTTGATCGAGTTCTTGATGATATCGAGAACGGCGTACGTGATCCAATGCTGCCATTAACAACAGCGGAGGATGTTGATTTGGACATGGAGGATGTTATTCAAGGTAATCTTGATGGTGAATTCAGCGATGAGGAGGATCTGTTTGATTAAAGCACACGGGGGATCATCTAGGGGGGTTTGGGAGTGGTGCAGACACGAAATTCTGAATATTGTCTGCGGGAAGAGGATCAGAAATACACAAAATTGTACGTTTTCACGGATTTTCATGCAGGGAAGTCATTCGAATTGATGTATCAGTTTATTCATATGTCTCGATGATCTATTAACTATGTCTGGTGGCGGGAAATTTGGTCAGTGAAGTATGAAAAGGAAAACTGTAAACTGATCGCAGAGGAAAAGATGAAATTTCGCTAAGTCAAAGTCACAAAATTGTGACCCTATTAGTGACTGCAAGTGGAGCCCAGCCGTTCTCCGAACGTGCTAGCACGGATCAAATCGGAGAACGGGTGGGGACGAGCCTAATCAAACTCTGTCAAATTTTTTTCAAATCAAACACCATGCCTCAAAACACCAAACCAAAGGCCCAGAAAGCTGGTACAGCAAAGTCTACTCAACCAAAACCCTTTACCGCTAAATCTCGAAAGGGCAAAACCTCGTCCGAACCACCACTCAAACGAGGGAACAAAGGGAATTTTCATGGTGAACCGCTGGGTCATGGTTCGCAGGGTACGCTGCGGCCGAGGGTAAAAAGTTCAAATTTTGGGTGGACTTTTTTGCTGCCAGGAAAAAGAAATATCCGCCTCTCGACAACAGCTGGGATGATGACAACAGGGAAGATGAAGATGGCAGCCATACTGCTGCTGCTAAGGACCCTCCTGCTGTTGGAGCCGAGAGCAGTGCTGCTGCTGCTGCTGAGGACCCTCCTGCTGTTGGAACTGGGAGCGGTGCTGCTGCTGATGCCTCTAGCGCTACAGCTGAACCCTCTGGGACTGCAGCTCAGCCTTGTGGTGCTGCAGAGGGCAATTCTTCTGCAGGTCCATCTGATACTCCAGAACCTACCAAAGCTGATGATCCGAGTATCTTGTTTGCAAGGCATGTTGTGAAAAAGGTGAGTATTGATTAAACTTGGTAATGGAAACTTGATCTAATTGAGACGACTGTTCCAGATGCTTAAACGCTGGTTTTCAACTCGCTTAACAAGACAGAAGACTGCCCAGAAGAATCCCTTCGAGAAGTATCTATCAGCTCTGAACACTCACAGGGGTGCTCCTCGTAAACTGGCTGCTTACAAAATTTTACAAACCACTGGGCAACGAACCAATGGGCAACAAACCCAGAGAAAAAGACACCCCCCAACAACCTTCCTGCCCTTCCTCTTCCCCTTCTCCTGACAAGAATGCCGCTAAAGGCCTGGACCAAAGCTCCGGTTCTGGTCCTACTACTGAGAATCCTGAAGAAAGAGGTGAAGGAGAGAAAGTAGATGCGGATAACGAAGAGGATGAAGAAGATGGCAGTGATGGAGAGGAGGGATCCAAATACGTGTTGGCTCACCGAGTTCGAACCGCGAAAGAGATGTTTGTGTGGCTGTCTGAGGATGAAAAGGCTGCATTGAGGGAAGAGTTAGATAAGGACCATGATGAGAAGAAGGAGTGTTATGACAGGGCGCTTAAAGGCGAGGACTACTACGATCCTGCTCTATTGGATGAGTAAGTTGTCATGGTTTTTAATTGTTTTTGTTATCTAACATGCAATTCCAGGCATCGGAGGAACCTGGCAGTCTTAGCTGGACCGCTTGTAGATGCTGTTGCAGCTATGTGCCAGGGCATGGTGTCTTTGAACTTGATTTGTCTCGACAAGCCAGATGAGGAAGGGGGAGAGCCCAAGCTTTTTATGCGCAAGTGCGTCTTATTTTCATCTTTTTTCTTTGCATTTGGCTTATAATAATTTATCCCAGCATGATGTCTCAAAATACAGAATGAAAATTCCACATCTGGGACCCGGAGTCATTTCGTGATGAGCACATCCGGGGACTGGTAAATTTTTGTTCTGATATGTACAAACTTAAGCACGGTATGTTTTGCTTTATATTCCAATAAGTATAAACTAACTTTGTTACAGGCAAGACACTTTCTGGTCCATCCTCCAATGCCACCACTTCTTCCTTGCAGGATATATTGAACAATCCCACTCTTCTCACATTGCCCAAGGATGATGAAGATAAGAAGAATGTCAAAGTTGGAGCAACAGGGAAAACTCACAACATAGGGAAGGGGAAGAAGGAGATAGACGAAGAGCCAAAGAGAAGCAAAGGAAAGAAGCCGATGAAGGAGAAGAAGGGGAAAAAGGGGAAGGGGAAGAAAGGGAAGAAGGGGAAAGTCAGCTCTGACTCGGACTCAGGCTCAGACTCGGACTTGGACTCGGACTTGGACTCCAGCTATGAAGACCCAAAAGACCCAAAGGATCACATCTCCACCTGCACGCGTCTCTCCAGTCGAGCTACACAAGCTCGCAAACACACCCGCGATGATGTTCCCCTGAAGATAGGGCCCCTAGAGGTAAACCCCGGCAACTACCTCAGCCTGCTCCTCTCGCTGCCCGTCTTGCTCCTCCTGCCTCAAAGAAACATTGTGCGCCTTGGGTATCTGATGCATCTCCAACACCTCCTCCTTCTCCAATCAGAGGAATCACTGCATTTTCTCAGAAACTTCTCATGCCTCCTCCAGACATTTCTTTTGAAGGCATGAGATGCGCCCCTGCAGTGAGCTGTACCAAGGAAGGTGGTCCTGGCCATGATCCCAATGCCAAGCCCCGACCAAAGCCTTAGCTGAAGCTTTCCTCCCGCAAGGCCCTCATCCTGAAGGTACATCTGTTAATCCCACATCCGCTCCCACATCCACTCCTGCATCCACTCCTACATCTGCTCCTGCATCCACTCCCACATCCACTCCTGCATCCATCTCCAAGACTACTGCAAAGTCTGCCCAGGAGACTTCCTATAAGCCTAAGGGTAGGCCCAAGTCATCTGGTGAAGCATGGTATCAGGAGATGAAGGAATGGCTTTTGGAAGAGATGGAGCAAGTACCAGGATGGGTCGATTTGGTGGAGGCTTGGTTTGACCTTGAAAGTGCCAAAGGGTTCCTAGAGGTTAATCAGGGCAAGGGGCTTCCTGGTGGCAGGGATCATCCTAAAGCCGTGGGGACTTGGGTGCAGAGTGGCAGATCTGACAGAGTGCCAACTTCTGATCCTGATGGTCTTCAAACTCAGCTTCTCCACTGGTGGAAGGTTCTCAATCCTCCATGGCGTCAGATGAACTCTTCTGGTGAATTTCTGCAGTCTGGTGACGGAGATTGGGGAGTTCTTGATGTTTGCGGTCATAACGGTTTTCTCACTGTTCTTGCGTGCACAAATTGGTGGTACGATCTAGGTGATGATGACATGGACAATGATCCCTAGTGGGTTTATCTCTTGAAGGATGTGAAGTGGGTTTTAGAGAGTCTCATGAGAGAAGCAGGAGAGCCCCCTAGGAAGAAATCAAGGTTAGGATGATCACTATCATAATATTTCGCAAAACATCTCAGTTTGTCGCTATGATACTGAATTTCTTTATATTTCATGACCCATTATCTATGATTGCTCACTGTACACAAAATAGCTTTAGCACACTATCCAAGGTCCCTTTGATATTCATTTTGGGTAATATTTTGTTATGGTTGAATATTTGGCAAATATTTATTGTAGTGAATATATCAGTTTTACCAAATATTTGGCAAAAGCAAGAAATAAGCGCCATTGGAATAAGCGCTCAGCAGGGGGAAAAGCGGAAGCTTGAAATTTGCCGTGTTGCTGATCCTACGGCTGGACCAACCAGTTTTGATCCGGTCATTATCGGGATATTTGGCAAATGAACAGCCAGAGCAATATTTTTTTGCACTTGGAGTTATCAGGAATATTTTGCAAAATGACCCACGACATCTATTGGGATATTTGTCATTGCTCTGGCAGAATCAGCTGTCTACTTATAGGAGACTATTGTTTGGTCTTCCCTTCTTTTGACTTTTGCACAACTTCTTCCTCCTACTGGTCCTTGCTCCCATGTTGCCCATGAGATTTGCAAACACATTGATCATCCCCATTTATTCCCAAACAAACCAATCAACTACAAAACCTTTCATGCCTATACCTCAGATGTTCAAACTGCTTACGAGAATGATAAACACTTGAAGGAACTTCAAGGCAAAAGCAACTCATCTAACAACCACGGTGCTAACCAAAACAGTCGTAATGGATGGAAGGCTTGTAATGCGGGTGGTTTGGGCAGCGCTAATCCTGGTGCTGGTCCATCCACAACTGGATCGAATGATGGGGGTGGTACAGGAGTGACAAACCAGAAAGAGAATAATCAGAACACTGGTCACAAATATGGACCAAGGGCTAATATGGCTACTGCTTTGGAGCAGGATGGGGTTGTAAGTAGCGGTTCTATAACTGCTTCCCCCATGAACAAAGACTTGCATGTTTCTTGCTATCCTCTGTGTGCCCACCTTGAGCCTTTTTCTGCCTCAGCTACCACCTTGAATCAAATTTGCAAATTGGACAATGTTGCTTTCATTTCTGTAATATGTGGACAATCTACTCTCCTGGATTCTGCATGCACAAACCACATAATCCATGATCATTCTTTATTCCACACTTACAATCCTGGTGGTGGACTGTCTGTAACGATTGCAAACTCCAGTTCAATGAAGACTTTTGCTTCTGGAACTTGCTACTTCAGGACTCGCATTATGGAATCTGACCAATTCCTAATACTAGAGTTACTTGACTGCCTCCACGCTCCTGATGCACCTGTCAATCTTATATCACAGGGAGCCTTACTGGAGAGTGGCTTTAGCATTGTCTGTGACAGCAGTTCTGCAAAGATCTATATTCCAGATTCTAGCCAGGAGGCAGGCTCTTCACACTCCTACTTCACTGTGAGAATTGAGCACTGCTTAATCTTTTCTGAGGGTCAATTCCAGAAACCTCCTAGTAACATGTCCTCAGCCATATCTACTACAACTGCTTTCTTTACCTTCGCTCCCCATAACATGGACCTTCACCTGTGGCATAAATGACTTGGCCATGCAGGTCAATATCTTGTCAATAAAGTTATCAAAGGTACCTATGGGACTGGGAATGGGAAAGGAATGGATCAATATTGTCTGCCATGCATAAAAGACGAACAACCCATCCCCCACATACTACATCCGTTGAATATGCTTCTCAACCTATGGAACCCCTCATTATGGATACTTGTGGTCCGATGCCAGTTAAAACTCCACATGGTGCCCTACACTTCCATTTAATTGCTGATACGTCAATGTCCATGGTCAGCACAAAGAACATTACCAAATGTCCGCAAGCATATGAACATCTTGTCTCAAATGTGAACAAACAGGAATGTCTCACTGGTGAACAAACAGGTGCTCTTTGTGCAGATGGTGCTAAGGAATTCCATGACAAGAAAATCCACAACTTTATGCGCACTAGTGGAATCTCAGATGCTTTGACAGCTCCATATTCCCACTGGCAGAACAGGAAAGCTGAACATTGGATTTGACAGATTCAGGACATGGCCTTAGTCCTACTCCATGCATCTGGGTTACCTATGTTGTTCTGGGATAATGCTGTAGACATGGCAACATATCTGGTCTTGTGATTGCTGACTTCTGCATTGACTGAAGACATTACCTCCTTTGAGAAGTTGAACAAGGTCAAACCAGACTATTCAATACTCAGGGTATGGGGGTGCCAGGCATATTTTTGGGTTCCGAAGGAGAAACAGCAAAAACTGGGTTCTAGATATACAGAGGGCATTTTTGTTGGGTATGAAAATGCAGGCTATTGGATTTGCGACCTTAATGGTACTTACCATGTTGTTCCACACAACTGTGTCATTTTCAATGAGAATGAGTTTGGCTGACTCAATGCTCCTTGTTTGAAATGTGCAGTGGATTGGGACCCTGCCCTAGACCCCCCAACAACAAATACTGAATCTGATTTAGCCCAGCGTGACATGTACACTGCAAAACTACGTTCACTTTCCTATTTCTTACTTTCCTACTTTTCAGTCCCTTTGCAGTCCAATGGGGGTGTGTCGTATTTAGTATATCATCATCTCTTATCTCGGACTACATGTGACTCTTCCCCACTTTTTACAATACATTCAATTCCCATGCTCCTCAGCCTTTTACCATCATCTGGTTGCTGAGGAGTAAATTTATCTCTCTTGTTTATTGTTTTGAGCCATACTTACATACATTACAGTCTGATCTTGCTGTATCTCTATCTAGGTATGCGCTATACAGAGCCTTTTACCACCATCTGGTTGCTGAGGATCTGATCTTGCTGTATCTCTATCTAGCTGATTACAACAAAGACTACTAAACAGAATACTCTAGTTTATATACTCAAAGAGCTATCAGACCAAGGTAAGTAAGGTATTCAGTAAAAGTACAATAGGAGTCAGCAGTTAATTTAATAGGAGAACAATAAGAATGAATTGTAACTTGCAAAGAATATCCAATGCTCGCTGGCATTGATCACTCATTGGGTGCCAACTGATTGCAAGTATCAGACATTGCATGGATATAACAGATGGGCAACTAGCCACATCAGCAAAAAGGGGTTAAACCTATGATGACCTAGGGAACCTAGGCTACCCTGGTCACCTTAGGTCTTCCAGGCTACCCCAGGCTACCTTAGGCTACCTCAGGTTACCTCAGGTTACCTCAGGTTCCTCAGGTTAGCTCAGGTTTACTCAGGTCTACTCAGGTCTACTCAGGTTTACTCAGGTTTACTCAGGTTTACTCAGGTTGCCTCAAATTCCCAAAGTTTATCCCTAAATCCTAGGCAACCTAGGTGACCTCAAAGAAACTGAGGCAGCCTAGGCAACCTAGGTGACCTAGGAGACCTAGGTATCCTTAGGTTCCCTTAAGTCTCTTTAGGTCATTGTGGGTCAACCTAAAGTCAAGCCTGGGCCCAGACCATTTTTCCTGATGCATGACCTCAGTCAGCTCTTGTTCACTTCCTGCTTCCCTTAATGCACTTGTTGGCACCATGTCCCTTTTCACCACAGGTCAAGCACTGGTGCTTCCTCTCACAGCCATCACAGTCTCCTTGGTTGAACCTGTTGCAGACTTCTTTGGCTTTGTTGTGGGGGTGACCACTTGATTTGGAGTGCTCAGTGTGCAAGGAGCCCTGTAGCTGTTGATGTGTTCTGCCAGGGATAATATACCGGTCCTGGAATTCAGCAATGTCAGGGTGGCTGACTTCATTAAGGAGGATTTCTCTTCTCAAACCAATGAGCTGATGAACTGCTTTGTTGTATTTGATAATGCTTGGGTGGATGCTGGATTGGAAGTTGTTGAAAAGTTGTTGGATGTGGAGTTTGTATGCCTGGAGCTCCCTGTGACAGCTTCCTATATGAAACAAACTGCTTCCTTGTAGGTGAACCAGGCTTGGAGCTAAGCAACTCAATTGTTGATTGCCCATCAGCAAAACCTGGGTGAACTATGGATTGCTATGGATTGCTATGAGTTGCTATGAGTTGCTCTACAGCACTGTACAGAAGCTCCAATACAATCCATAGCAGTCATAGAACTGTCCAGTTCTGGACAGATTGGGACCTTGCTATGGGACTACCCAGGTTTTGCTGATGCCCCAGTAGCGGTTGGTTTGGCAGGTGTTGTGCCTTTGAGAGCCTCTGCAAAAGCATTGGAAGCTGTCTGGGTTGAGTCCTGACCATTGTAGTCCAAGATGACTGCAAGGACTTCGGTGAAATTGATCTACTCATCTCTGTGTATTGGTTTCCAGAGCTTCCTAGACCAGATGGGATTTTTGAAACTGCTTCTCATCACTTCCGATAGCTGATTCCAAAGCCTTGAAGCTTCGAAGCTGGGTTCTTGGATCAAAGAATCATCGCTGCAACAGAGTAGGCGTGACCAGTCTTGCGCACTATCGTACAGTGACGGCGAAACCAAAGCCGCACCCCCGATTTGGAAACCATATACGTAACCAGCGCTAAACTTTTTCGTTTCGCCCATGACTGCACACAAAAAGGCCATTGGGCTCCCTCCAGCCAAAGTAACACCTACTAAACGCCGTATAATCCTCCTCTACCATGACGAGGAGCATAAAAGTTTTAATTGGATTGCCAATCATGCACCATATTTCCGTGATACTGCATGCAACCACTCGACTATTTCACACAACTACAAGATTGCTCGAAACCAAGGATGCTACTACAAAAAGTCTTGTCAAGGTCGCCTGCCTGCTATCTCCAAAGAAGATTTTGCCCAAGGAATTGCTGACCTGGATAATGGGGATGCAACCGATGGTGCTGACCTTCAGCGGAAACGGTTTCCAGGAGTGTCTCAATGCACAGTTTGCAACAAGCTTCATAAGGCAGGGCTTGTAGGATTTGTCCGTCGCTGTAAAGTCATCCTCAGTGCTCGAAATTTTGCAGAGCGCCTTGCTTTTGCTCGAACCTGGCGGGACTGGAGCACTGCCGCTGGTTGGGATCAGTATTGGGTGATGATATCTGACGAGTCCAAATTTGTGCTTGCAGGAGGCTCCGATGGCCTTCGCTGGTGCCGTAGACGCAAATCTCAGGAACCGTTGACTGAGGCTCTAGTCTCACAGCGAGACCGTCGAGGGCTGGGACAAGGCTCAGTAATGGTTTGGGGTTGTATTCATAAAAATGGTGTTGGAAAGCTTCGTTGTATTGAGGGTATCATGGACAGGTTTGTCTATATGGAGATTTTAGAGGTGCGTGTCCTTTGCTTCCAGTGTCTACTTCAAGCTAATAGATTTCCAGGACTCCCTGCTTCCAAGTGTTCAAGATTCCGGATATGAAGGACACCGGTGGATCTTCCAGCAGGATAATGATCCCAAACATACGGCTCGAGACACTCAGAAATGGTTCAAAGACCACGGCATTTACGTTCTCAAGTGGCCGTCGAAGTCCCCGGATATTAGTCCTATCAAAAATGCATGGGCGGAGCTTGAGCAACGTCTCGAAAAAATGAATCTGGCACCACGCTCCCAAACACAACTTTGGGCTGCCCTTGAAAGCATTTGGTACAGCGCTGACTTCAACAACTATGTCCGAAAGCTCTACGCTGCATTCCCTAACCGCATCCAAATGCTTTTGGCAAACCGAGGTCGTTGGCTGAAGTATTAGTTTTCCAATGTCATCTGCTTACTTTTTTGTTAATCCAACTGTTTTGCATGCTTTTGGGTCACTTTTTTGGGCCATACTATATTTTACACCATTCCTAGTACCAATACAGGCTGTATATACTCAAAAATGGCTGATTTTTGCGAAGAGGTAGACTTTCTCCATGTGTAAGCGCCGGTTACGTATATGGTTTCCAAATCGGGGGTGCGGCTTTGATTTCGCCGTCACTGTATGTCTACAACGAATCAATCGATAGCTCATGGAACCAATCATACAATGGACAATAACTTCTACGTATTCTACGTACTCTTTTCACGAATCATTGGTCGGACTTATCCCCAGTCAAAGCCGCTCCGAATACCTCGTCCCATCCCACAACCCTTCCTCCGTTGCCTTGATTTCTACGAAAACTCAAGCGTTAGCGAAGAGACCACATGTCCAAAGAAAACATTGCTCACGAAGGGCAATATGCATCGAATGGAAACGACACTTCATGAGATTGCCAACCATGACATACAAATTCTCAACGCCACTCCCTCTCCAAGCAGAATTCGTTTCGCCTTCTTCGTCCAGACCCCAAATCTTCACTAGTTTCTCTCCCTGCTCGGGTCCAATGATAGTCTTGATTGGGCCTCTTCCGTCACCGAATCTATTGAAAGTGCATCACCGTATGAATAACGCGAATATTTATGCAAACTCATATACTGACCCTGTAGCAAACACCACAACATCACATTGAAGTTCCCTTCCGTCCTCGAATACAGCACTGTTCTCTGTGAAATGTGACAGATTGGTGCTTGATAGCATCTTGATCTTCTTATCTATGATCAACTGCGACGCGCCAACATCTGTATGAAGCTCAACAGGGGATCAGCCACAAAGAGCTAGGTTCAGCTGACCGATATAATACCCGCCGGCCTTTGTCGACGCAAGGAATGCAAATCCTGACCCTTCGATGCCCATATTCGTTCTGAACCCGACGCTTTCGAGGTCTTGTAACAATTTGCTGGGAACGAGATCGTCAGCGAATCCACATTCAAGAATGAGGTAATATAGGCAGTGAAGTATGAGTACTCCAGCGTCCATGATGGTCTATGAAGTATCGGGAATGACTTGAAGGCTCACCTATCCGCTTCCGCGATCTTTGAGACGGCTTTGCTAGCCATGAGCTTCGCGACGTGGAAAGGAAGGGATGCAGTGAGAAGATCCGCTACTTCCGTTGGCGGGCCATTTTCCTCGTATGTTCCTGCCAAAGAAGTCAGAGTGGGCTCAAAGTCCAAGGAAAATCGTAAGATAAGGAACGCACCACGGAACAAGATCGGCCAGCCGTTCTTTTGACTCATAACGTAGGTTGAGCTACGCTGGAACATGGTTACGTCGACGCCATAATGGTAGAAATCATGGGCGATGTCGTGAGCTGCGAGATAGGAACGAACAGATCATCGTAATCAGCATTACTTTTGACTATTTGCAATCCGATATGTGTACCTGACGTGCAAGCACCGACCACCAGCGCCTTTTTGCCTATATAGTCCCTGGCGGTTCCGTGTCCCGCGGAGTGCACGATTTTGCCTTTGAATTTGTCCTGTATCAGGTCGAATTGGGCTGAGTTCGTTAAGCGCCGAGGAGAAGGATAACTTACCATGCCATCTACAGCAGGCATTACGGGCACCCCGCTTCCAAGACCGAGAGCAAAGACAACATGTCTAGGCTTGACAATACGTTCCTCTTTCTCTGTTCCTCGAAGCACCTTCACCTCCCATATCTTCTTTTCCTCGTCGTACCGCGCGCTCGTGACGGTTGAGCTTGTCCAGATGTTGAGCTCCATGGACTCGGCGTAGGCAGCCAACCATTTTGCGAGTTTCGGAGCGGGGGTGAAGACGGGCCAAGATTTGGGGAAGGGGACCTGTGAGAATGATATTCATGAAAGAAAGGGGTCACGGAATTGGGAGGAAGACACGTACATAGGGCATGTGGTCGTACCACACTGGATCGTGGAGACAGAGCGCTTCATAGCGATTGCTCCATTGCTATCGAGGTGAAAATCCATGAGCGAATCATGATGAACAGATTCGAAAGTCAAAAACTCACCGCTCCGGGTGCTATATGTTTTTCAACGACAAGTGTGTCCACGCCGAGAACCTTCAATCTAGCGGCAACATCTAAACCACTCTGACCAGCGCCAACGACAACCACAGCCGGTTCTCGATCCCGAAACTCCAGTTCCTGCTCCCGATTACTTGGCCAGAACCCATGGTTCGGAAGAGGATTCCTCAGTTGTCCGATCTGCTCTGGGTGTCCTTCGAGCTCGGTGAGTGTAGTGAGGAGAGCAAATGCCTTCCACGTTATTCCGCTACTTGCTGAATCGATACGTGGGACAACACGGACGACGCCGGTTCCAGTACCAGAGGAAGTGCTGAGAGTGATGAAGAATTGGACCCAAGCAAGGTCCGGAGCGGGTTTTAGAAACACGGGTGTCATTCCTTCTCCAGAAGCGACTGTGACGTCCTTCAGGCCTGCGACGCCAGATAGAATGCGATCTCCAATGAATTTGGCAATCCTGTCGTGGCCGTGAAAGGATCGAAAGTCCCAGGTCAGCGCTAGGATATCCCGCCACCAGCCGTTCGGTTCAAAGAGGCTGACAACATCTGCAGGAGTCGCGTTCGGGCTCCTGAAGACGGAGTTGAATGACTGCACCCATTTGTTGGACACTTCGGCAGCATCGACAGAGTATTTCCCGAGCGTCTCGGGGCTCACATTCAGTGAGCTGAGGGTTGGCAAAGCTAGGGTTGGTTCGTTAGGCATATTTGAATCGCGAAGGGGAGGATCAATCACCTCGTTGTATTTATTCCTGTGATTTTTCGGCTTTGGATATCAAGAGCTCCGACGTCAATGGGAGGGGGCCCGTACGTGTTGTGCCGGAATAGAGAGTGGCGTTGAACGACGGAAAAATGAACGCAAGACATTCAGCGCTGTATGAGAGCGCTAGATATCTCTAGCACAACAATTAAACACCTCGGACACCGCCACAGAGCTTAGGTAAGATCAACATGGCGGACTTCTCAGCGGGGTCAGGCACTGACAGAGCACTATTTGGGGTTACCTGACATACATATATCTTGACATATATAACAGTAACCAAGATGGACGATACAGCAAACCATAGACAAGCATGAGGCTTTCACTCGCGACAATCCTTGCCACTCCGCTCATCGTCAAAGCGCAATACGACTATGTTGTCGTAGGAGGTAAATATTCCCTATCATATCCTCACACAATCAAGTTTTATTGATGATGATTCTTAGGAGGAACCGCTGGTCTCGTCGTTGCTTCTCGTCTGACGGAAAACCCGGACATCAGCGTCCTTGTTCTTGAAGCCGGTCACAACGACACCATCGACTTCAATGTGACGTGAGTCGTAATTGTACGCTCGTCTCAGTGCCATACTCAAGCATCTTGAAGTGTTCCTGGGCTTGACCTGACCGTCACAGCAGGCACAATCGTTGACTGGAACTACACCACAGCTCCGCAGCCATTCATGCTCAACCGGACGATTGCCTATCCCCGAGGCTATGTTCTCGGAGGTTCCAGGTAATTGTTTATCCCATCTATCGCTCTTTACTTGCTGATTTTCTGCGTTCAGTTCGACGAACTTCATGGCTTATACTCGCGGAGCCGGGGCTACATATGATGCATGGGAGGCTTTGGGCAACGTTGGCTGGGGCTGGAGCACTGTCTACAACTACTTCAAGAAGGTAAGGATCATAGTTCGATTACTGATTCGCTCACGACGTATTTTCTACAGAGTACTCACTTCACGCCTCCCAATGCCAATCAGTCTGAAGTGGTCTTCGATCCCGAAGCATACGAAAACCCTTCAGGCAGCCCTTTAGAGATCTCTTACGGTGGCTACATCGAGCCCATATCTATATACTTCAGTGAGGGCCTCGCCAACACCTCTATCACAGGCCTCAAAGAAGTCGATATCAACACCGGTAATCCTCTTGGACAAACATACCTCCCACTCACCGTCGACCCTACCCACGACACGCGTAGCTCTTCCGCTGCGAGCTTCCTCGCCGTCGCGGCTAACCGTCCCAATCTCCACGTCATCACCAGTGCTCTTGCCACCCGCGTTCTTTTCTCCAATTCGACCAACCTCACTGCTACCGGCGTTGAGTACACTACCGACAACGGAACAACTCTCCTCACTGTCAATGCTTCCCGCGAAGTTGTTCTTTCTGCTGGTGCATTCGGTTCGCCGCAGCTCCTCATGGTCTCCGGAATTGGCCCTGCCGATGAGCTCTCTCAATTCGACATTCCTGTGCTTGTCGATCTTCCTGGTGTCGGACAAAACTTGACCGACCACCTGTTCTTTGGGCCCATATACCAAGTCACAGACAACATCACTACGTACAACCAGTTCAATGCGAACGAGACCTTGTTCCTGGAATATATGATGCAGTACAAGAACAACCAAGGCGAGCTGAGCGGTGCTATCTCCAGCATGAGTGGATACCAGCGTATCCCAGATGACGTGCTCGCAACGTTCCCCGAGGGAGCTGAACTCTCTGCCCTTGATGCTAGCTGGCCACACGTTCAATATGAAGTCATCGTACGTACCTTCTTTCGACGAAGTCCACAGTTACTGACAAGAAACATTCTTACAATCTACAGGCTTCTGGCGCTACCACCCCTCCGACCCCCGGAAACTTCGTCTCTCCTGGGGCCGTCATTCTCTATCCCTTCTCAAAGGGCTACGTCTCCCTCGTATCTAACTCCACAAAGGACAAAGCCATTGTTCAGCCGAATTGGCTCCAATCGGAGACGGACAGACAGGTGGCCATCTGGGCTTTCCGTCAAGTCCGTGAAGTCATGCTTTCGGAGACTCTTGCGCCTGTTGTCATCGCCGAGGCATTCCCCGGTCTTGACGCCCAGAGCGATGCGGAAATTCTGGAAGCTATCCAGACCGTCGCACACCCGATCTACCAGGCTACAGGTACCTGCGGCATGAGGAACAGGGAGGAGGCTGGTGTCGTTGATGCAGAGTTGAGGGTGTATGGTGTCAACGGGCTGAGAGTCGTAGATGCCAGTATCACGCCGATCATCCCATCTGGTAACACTATGGCGCCGACGTACATGATTGCGGAAAAGGGTGCGGATTTGATCAAGGCCGCGCAGTCCTCGTAACGCTCTCTTTGAACATTCAGTGATCAGACTTTCATTCCATATTTATAAGTATTTTAGTGTCTACAACTACTGATGTAGCAGTAGTTTGTGAGATTCGTCTTGGTAATTCATTGCATGTCGCATGTTCAGATGGAAGTCGGGATAATAAGTATAAAGCTGAACTGCCGGAATCGTCGTCACCTCTATAGAATAACTTGAAGGAAGCAGATAGGCTGAATGATATACATACATACCAATATTGAAGGTAGACGCGTCCAGGAACCGAAAATGGTCAGAACGCTGGGAAAATAAGTATAGAGATGAATTACTGGAATCGCCCTCCGCAATACCTTATATTTAGAACAACTCGGAAGGAAGAAATAAGTATGAGTCTGCTGAAAGTATCCTCCGCGCTACTCTATAGAATAACTCGAAGGAAGGAATGGGCTGAATGATCTAATATCGAAGGTAGACACGTCCGGGAACTTCAGACGTTCAAACCGTTAATCATCATTGACAGCAAAGCGTAAGTGGTTTTCGAGCCCACAGGCTCAAGTAGCGGCATACGTATTGATTTAGTTACAACTGTGTAATTGTGATTGAACCTTGAAGCATACAGTACATATACTTAGCTCCCTTCGCCAAGGAAGATAGTATCGTCCTTGGGAAGCCCAAATACAAAGTTACTATTCAGCTGCGTATTCATCTCCCAGTTCTCGCCTCCGAACGCATTTACGCTCCCTTCGTCTTCATAGGAAGTGCATCCGCCTGCAGCGTAGACCATGGGAAGGAAGTGCTCCGGAGTTCTGTATAGTCACGTCGAAGGAATGAGCCAACCTTCAGGATCTCAATTAGGATGATAAACTTACGGATTGCACTTCAAGAAATGAGGATGTTTCAGTAGCCTGCACATTGCCCTTCCCAGCCCCGGCCCTCCCTCATTCCTCACCACGCTCTCATTCATACTTTCCCTGAATGCCGCAGCGAAGTTCTCAATCGGTTTCGTACGCGGGGTGGTGTCCTTGTAATAGATGATGTGATGCCAGGAGAGCGTATAGAGGTTATGTATCCCTCCCCCAGTGCCGATGAGAAGGATCTTCTCCTTGCGAAGGGAGCGTAAAGTTTGTCCGACTTTGAGGTGGAAGTACGGATCGAAGCGGCCGTTGACGGAGATCAGGCTCATGGGAGGGCAGGTGGAGGAATCAGGGTACATCCAGCGGAGAGGGATCATAACGTCTTGGTGCCAGATTGCCTGCGGGGAAGTGAGCGTGACATATGGTCAATATAGGAACATGAAGGCTTACGGTGGAATTCAGCGAGGCATTGAAACCAGCATCTTTGAGCATTCCACAGCAGCGATCCGCGAGCGCCGGGCTCGAGTTGATCTTGTAGCTTCGGTACCAGTCTACGGAGTGAATGTGAATGATACGAAATTAAAGGCTCATGCGAGCACTGACCCAAGATCTCATCCGGAACAAATGCCACGAAGTCCTTGTCAGGATTCGGATTGGAGGATACTGGCAGAAAAAATGGGGTTAACGTCAATCGAAATGCCTGCTACAACTATCTTACCCTCGATGGTGTCATAGGGTGTCTCCCAATGGGCAGCTATGTCAAGGTAATTGAGCTCGTGAGATCACAATGTCTGTGATCTCAACTCACCCATCCAAACGATACCTTGAATGCCTTCCCGCCTTGCATACTCTCCAATCTTCTTGTAAAATTCGGTTGTAGGCGTTTCGTCTACCAGGGTACGCGGAGATCCGTGGGAGACGAAGAACGTCGCGAGGGGCTTCATTTCCATGACCGAAGGCATATTGACAACGAAAGCACTGTCGAAAAAGAGAATAAGATCGTTATGACTCGTTTGAAGTCCGCAAAAGGTGTACCACTAGCAAGAATCTGGCTCTTAAGCGCGGAATATGCTGAGGGTCCGCGCGTCCCACTCGCATCTCCGGTGAATGCCTGTGTCAAAGTAACTGACACATCAGTTTTCAGTACCGAAGCTGGCATTATTTTTCCGCTGATTCATAGCAATTACAGTACATAGCGGAGTTGATCAAGAGTCGATAGTGAAAAGGCTTCCTGGAAACCAGAGTAAAGAGTGATTAGTCCATTGTACTTGGCAGGTCGAAGACAGGCTCGAAAAACTGGTTACACTGAGTGTTATCCAATATGTTGTATGCACTGTAGGAGCTCTAATAGAGAAGACATCCCAGTGAAGCGGTAGAGAGGACAAGACCAATAGTCTCTTTAGGCACATTTGCGCTAGACACACGAAAAGGTTACAAATATCTGCTCAAACCAGGGAAAACGTAGGTGGATCGTCCTCATCCTGTAGGACCTTGTACTGCGGTTTGTCGAAAGCACACTGTGGCTTGGTGGTTGTAGGATTTGGGAACATCTTAGAGAGGGCAATGGACTCTGGAGGGTCCCCCAGAAAAAACAAGCAGCTGCGAGGTCATTTACCCAAGACATCATTGTGAAGAGGAATCTGTGGGATCATGGTTGAGAAGGAAGGGGACTTGGGTGAAATTTTTTGGAATATGGAGCATTATACTGTGGTTCACATGGATACGCCGGTACATGGATAGTCTGAATTTTTGAAAAACAGTTGATTTACGCTTTCCCCGTTATTGGGTACCCACAAGTATTATTTTATAAGCTCATTAGATAGTATTGAGCATTGTTAGTTACTTTATACAGCTGTTATTCACAGCAAAGAGGTACCATAATTTCAACAAGGAAAACTTTGGCCTAGTTATACCCATCAAATCCTCAGGAATGCTGTATACATGAATTACAATTCTTAAATTGACCTACTCCAGATGGAATGTATACTAGTAAGTCTCTGAATCCAAGTTTTCAGATCAGTGTTAGCCTTAAGGCCTAAGCCTTAATTAATTTAAGCCCTTAATTCATTAAGGGTATAAGACCTAACTTGAATGCTGACCTTAAGAGCCTTAATTAAGAGTCTTAATTTGAAAGGGCATGTGACTTCAGAAGCAGCAGAAAGAGCATGAAGACAGAAAAGAGCCTACTTCAACATGATTCAAAGTGGCAGCCTCCTTGGCTGAGGCTTCTTTGTGGCAAGTGATGCAGGAGAAATCTGGACAAAACAGTGGCAGGGGATGCATGTGGCAGGTGGTCATCTAGATCATTGTAAATAGTGTAAAACAGCCTACCAGAGTGAAGAGACCTTGCATATGAAGATAGTAGTGCTAAAGAAAGATTTGGGAAGGCACTGGTATGTGTATGAGGTAGATTAAGAATAAAAACATTTTTGTATTTTAACCCTTAACTTGACCTTAACTTGAAATTAATTTAAGGTCCAAATAAGCCCTAAGGCCTTCGGCCTGCTTGGAGGCTTAATTAAGGCCTTAAGGCTAACACTGAGTTTTCTAAGAGAGAGGTGGATAATTGTGTGTTGCGCAAAAGAAAAACCCCTTGTTCACCTCCAAGGTTTTTGGCGCGCATCAAAATTCAGACTATCCCTGTTTTCTGCTCGGCCGACGCCCGACGCAACGAGTAAATTAGTTAAAAATCTGAGCACTTTGTTTTGAGGGTTTTCAAGGGCTAGAAGTCGATCTGTCGACTCAGATTTCCCATATCCTTACTGGTTGCGCTCCAACTCAAGGCTCAGACTACCCATGTGATAGTAAAGGAGAAGTTATAATTGGATGTGACTTCTGGAACTTGTGATTGCGGGAACAAAACCTACAAGACAGATCAAGTTTGGTTTTTGCAAACATTAAGAATGGAAACACATGCACCAGTTAGGAAATGTGGCGCACTTGGTCTGAATTGCCAGTTAAGCGCCTAGTATGGGAATTCGAACGAGTTGGGTTTAGGGGTGTGATAATCTACTTCTGGACAAGAAGGGTGTGATATGAAGATCAAATCACACAGAAGTATGATTCTCAAGTTCACTATGAATGGACTTGTACATCATGCCCGAATAAGTTCAGGGACAAGAATGATATAGGGTAACTTGCAACCTACAATGGAAACATAAATTTGAATAAGCATGTATGTACAAACTCAGCGTTGGATTTTGAACTTTAAGGTTAAGAATCAACCGGGGGAAGTTGAGGCCTTTAGTTTAGGGGAGATGATATGCATATTATTTTGATGTTATAAGCATTAAAAGGTACAATACTTATTAGGAATGACCAAACTTAGGTTTGGTTACAGGACTATATATGGACATAAAGAGTAATAAGTAACAAATAGCCCAAACGGAAGTTGGGACTGGGACAAAACTACAACAGGGGAATAATAGAATGAGCAAGTCTGACATCCTGCCGACAACACGTCAGTATATGTCTATGGTCGAGAATGAAACAGGAGTTGGCTCGGGGCCCACAGAACCGAATTGTTGATACGGCATCCAACAAAGGAAGAACTGGAAAGGTCCATAACTCATGTATATGCTTCGGACAATAGAGAACCATAGAAATCAATGCTGGGTAAACCGATGGTTTTTTGGACCCACTACTCATGGATGTGGGTAGGGTCATGAGGCTTTCCAACCCACCAAATTTCAAAGCCATAAATCTAAGGCTTATGATATTCCAAGTTTCGTTATTCATGTCTTTACTCAGTATTGAACACAAAGGAGGGAGCTGTATATGATTTCCCCTTGCATATGATGTGATTTATGAAAAACCCACTAAGAAAAACCCATGGTTTGGTGGGTATGGGTATAGTGGGCGTGGGTGAGTTTATGGCTGAGATTACCCATGGGTGGACCCATGAGAAACACTAGAAAGGATTAACCATCTGAATGGATTTGCTGGAAGGAAATTTGTAGCCTGTGTATAATGGCAGGAATAGCAAAATATTGTCAGCCAGCAGTGCATTGGTCTGATTTGCAGAATAGACTCTACTTGTGAGCAAAACAAACCTTGATCTTGAGAACCTTTGCCCATTGCACCTTTGACTTACACTAGAAGTGTCAATGTAGAGTTTGGTGAAACTTTAAACTACCAACCAACCCTTTGAAGTCTGAGCATGTGTTTGGCAGCTACTGTTCATGTGGTGTTATCGTACATGCCTGTGGTAATAACGATTGTTCATGTGGCCAGCTAGTGGTTCCTCAACTGTTGACTCTTGTGAACTTAGTATCTTCATCTATATCGTTTGAACCCATTGTAAAACCATCCTCATATTGTTGTCAATGTCCATCATGTTGGCAGTTGCATTCATGCAAACCTCTATAGTCGAATTTGGCAAAGACCATCCCCTTGGGATGGTCTTTGCTGATTCAAGCATTTCATAGGTTTCCATTACAAGTTCTTGAAACTTAACAATAAGAATGGTCCAGTATACTACTAGTCTACTACAACTTAAGTTTAAAACGACGGTTCTGCCCCAAGGCCAAGTGCCTGACTACTGACTTTGCCTTTAGAACCATTTTCTTCTTCTGCTGTTTCTTGTATCATTCAGCGGATTTTCATAGATGCCACCAAAACCAACCTCGAATATATAAAGAATCTGTAGTCAGTACAAGTACCTGTAGCTTTAAAATCAAAACTAGATCTGGTGAGGAACCTTTGACAATGCCTCCACCTAGACTAGTGAAACCCCTTGACTGTGTGTGTGTGTTTTGGATTCAAGCTTATGTTTGATCCTTTTGCCCTACCTTAGTCGAAACTTGGTCGAAACCTTGTTAGTGCACTATCCAGCAAGTAGTTCCCGATGATCTGCTTGATAGCTACGCAGTAGCCAGTGTTTTGATCATTCTCACAGAAGCTATGAAAGTGTTGTTGAAGGCAAGCAGATAGGAAGCTCTGCACATCAAAAGATTATGATCCTCATGAATGATCCTGAATCCAGATTCAACTGCCTTGAAAGACTGACATCCACCTCTCAAATTGTGACATCATCTGCACCTGTGCTCCAGAGTCCAGATCTCCAGAGCTCTGACAGCTGTCAAAGCTGTCAACTCTCCAGACTCTCTGAGTCTGGATTCTGAATTATCTTGCTCAGAGAACGAAATGTATTGTATGTACAGTTTGCTGATGTTTGCCTGCTTGTCAATGTCTTCCTTGAAACCTTCCACATGATTCCCAAGTGCTACAAGCTCTTGATTCTCAACCTCACTGACATAACTTGGTTGTATATAAATATAGAGGCCCAAACAGAATGAATGCTAAACTATCCTGAGTAGGGAGTCCTTGGCTCTCAAGCAAGCTGTGAATGTCACAGGTTTGAGCATATTCTTTTGGTGCCCTTGTGCAATCAGTTTGGACAAGTGAGTTTATGGCTGCAACTGAGGTGGTGGAGCCTGACTCTGCAAAAAAGGTAATGAAGGAGTGCCAGCAGCAGGCTGATTCTGCTGAGAAAATTGGTTCAAGAGGGCTTGGCCACTCTGAGACACAAGAAATTGTAATGCTTGTTGCAAATCATCCATGAGCAAGATAAAGAAGGTATTTCAAAGAATGTGGGCAAAAGATAAAAAAATAATATTGTCTGCAGCATCTTATATACCTGATAGGTGCTAGTGTTAAAACAGCTACAGAGTGGAAGAGACCTTGCATATGAAGATAGTAGTGCAAAGAAAGATTTGGAAGGCACTGGTATGTGTATGAGTGATTAAGAATGAAAACATTTTGTTTTTAACCCTTAACTTGACCCTAACTTGAAATTATTTAAGGTCCAAATAAGCCCTAAGGCCTTCGGCCCTGCTTGGAGGCTTAATTTAAAGGCCTTAAGGCTAACACTGGTTTTTCTAAGAGAGGTGGATAATTGTGTGTTGCGCAAAAGAAAAACCCCTTGTTCACCTCCAAGGTTTTTGGCGCGCATCAAAATCAGGACTATCCCTGTTTCTGCTCGGCCGACGCCCGACGCAACGAGTAAATTAGTTAAAATCTAGCACTTTGTTTTGAGGGTTTTCAAGGGCTAGAAAGGTCGATCTGTCACTCAGATTCCCATATCCTTACTGGTTGCGCTCCAACTCAAGCTCAGACTACCCATGTGATAGTAAAGGAGAATTATAATTGGATGTGACTTCTGGAACTTGTGATTGCGGGGAACAAAACCTACAAGACAAGATCAAGTTTGGTTTTTGCAAACATTAAGAATGGAAACACATGCACCAGTTAGGAAATGTGGCGCACTTGGTCTGAATTGCCAGTTAAGCGCCTAGTATGGGAATTCAACGGAGTTGGGTTTAGGTGTGATAATCTACTTCTGGACAAGAAGGGTGTGATATGAAGATCAAATCACACAGAAGTATGATTTCAAGTTCACTATGAATGGACTTGTACATCATGCCGAATAAGTTCAGGACAAGAATGATATAGGTAACTTGCAACACCAATGGAAAATAAATTTGAATAAGCATGTATGTACAAACTCAGCGTTGGATTTTGAACTTTAAGGTTAAGAATCAAACCGGGGAAGTTGAGGCCTTTAGTTTAGGGGAGATGATATGCATATTATTTTGATGTTATAAGCATTAAAAGGTACAATACTTATTAGGAATGACCAAACTTAGGTTTGGTTACAGGACTATATATGACATAAAGAGTAATAAGTAACAAATAGCCCAAACGGAAGTTGGGACTGGGACAAAACTACAACAGGGGAATAATAGAATGAGCAAGTCTGACATCCTGCCGACAACACGTTCAGTATATGTCTATGGTCGAGAATGAAACAGGAGTTGGCTCGGGGCCCACAGAACCGAATTGTTGATACGGCATCCAACAAAGGAAGAACTGGAAAGGTCCATAACTCATGTATATGCTTCGGACAATAGAGAACCATAGAAATCAATGCTGGGTAAACCGATGGTTTTTTGGACCCACTACTCATGGATGTGGGTAGGGTCATGAGGTTTCCAACCCACCAAATTTCAAAGCCATAAATCTAAGGCTTATGATATTCCAAGTTTCGTTATTCATGTCTTTACTCAGTATTGAACACAAAGGAGGGAGCTGTATATGATTTCCCCTTGCATATGATGTGATTTATGAAAAACCCACTAAGAAAAACCCATGGTTTGGTGGGTATGGGTATAGTGGCGTGGGTGAGTTTTGGCTGAGATTACCCATGGGTGGGACCCATGAGAAACACTAGAAAGGATTAACCATCTGAATGGATTTGCTGGAAGGAAATTTGTAGCCTGTGTATAATGGCAGGAATAGCCTGAGGCTTCTTTGTGGCAAGTGATGCAGGAGAAATCTGGACAAAACAGTGGCAGGGGATGCATGTGGCAGGTGGTCATCTAGATCATTGTAAATTAGGGCTCCATCCTATTACATTACTATTACTCGGAAAGCTGTAAGTAATAGGAATAGGTTGTAATATATTTAATACCTATTATAATAAGTAATTAATTGGTTTTGGTGACACGCTTGATTTGGCCTGAAACAAGCTTGAAAGAGTCAAACTCGAAAAGTCCATCCCGTAACCAACACTTGGAGCACATCGCTTTGGTTGTAGTCTCTGCTTTCATCGAAGAGCGGAGATCTGTACAAAGATGACGAGAGCGAGAGAACAACCGTTCCACAGACACACTTGCCCCTGGAATTGCCAAAAAATCTCGAGCAATGCGACTGATGATTGGGAAGCCAGGCACACCCTCAATGTCCTTGCAGTGAGCCTAAGTATTGGAATATTTAGCCTCGAATTGCGTAAATTTATCATATACTCACTCGCCACCAGTCCAGGGGTTTGTCAATATCACCTTCCCCTCCTTTGCCAGAGATATAGCGGTCAAACTCAGAATGCCTCTCCTCGGGGGGAGGAGTTTTTGGTGGAGCACTTGGAGCCGACATGCTCCGCATATTCTTGAGGTCAAGAAGAAAGCTCTTCCCCACCGTAACAGGCTTGCTGACCTTCTTTGGAGATGTGCCATTTGATCCAACTGGTCCGGCCCTGGAATACTCGCCATACACAGTTTCAAAGATGGTACGTGCTTGCTTATATTCATCCAAGTCAGCATCACCAAACCATTTGAGCCGGAATGACGGATGACAGACTGTGGAAGTATTAGCAGTAAATTTCGAAAGAATAAGAAGACATACTGGTTGCAACCACATAAAACTGGTTGGACTTTGCCAAGGAATGATATTTGTTCAGCTTGGCAAGTCCTGCATCGATCGAAGAGTACAGCTCAAAGGGTAATGTACCACTCCTGCAGATCCCGTAGCTGGAACTCCATTAGTTGATACATTGGAAGACAGTATGGGAGTGTTGGAGTGTCGGAACGTGACATCTGAAGAGTCACATTTGTGAATATCTGAGGCACACACGATAGGCATCAGATTATATATACACCAAATAACCATCAGCTACAGCACCTCTAACACGCTCTCCAGTGCATGCAGTTGATCCCAGTCATTTTTGCCAAGGCCAAGTCACCCACGGCACTCCTTGTTCCGGAAACACCATTCATCGATGACCTGAAAACTGTCAATAATAATAATTACATTCGGTAGACAGATTGCAAACCTCCTGAAGTAGGTACCCCCGCCGGATCATAGCGTGAGTTGAATTCCATCTAGTAGCGACATCCCGGATAACCATAAGCTTCGAAAGAGGAGTTCCTTTGCTGTTGACATCTGTAACTTTAGTATACACCTTACGCCCACACTCTCTGAAGCTTTCACGCCTCTGAGGAGAGGAACAGATCTTGGTAGTGATGAGACGAAGCTGCAGAAAAGTTGCCGTCAGTATTATGGAACAAAGGAATGGAAATAGATCAAACCCGTTTGAGTGCACTCATGGATGCGACATTTGGTGGTAAATCAGCATCTACTGTATCACCATCTGTCTGAACTTCATCCTCGCCAACCTCTTCCAATTCCATCTCCTTTAGTTTCTCATCCTCATCTTCATTGTAGTGAATTGGTAGGTCCTTGTGAAGTAGAAAGTAATCGACTTCATCACTAGAGTCTGCTTCATCAAAGGCTTTGAGTATAGCCTGAACAATGAGGTTGACAATATGTGCCAAACACCGGATTCGGTTGTTTTCAGGATGGAAATGAATACTGTATTTATCAAAAAGGAGTTTTCCGAGGGTTTCCGCCAAGGTATCGCAGGCTGAGGCATTGTCCATAACAATAGCAAGGAAGTGAATGACAGGAAAAGAATCAGGATATGAAGCAAGTAATTGAGAATTGAAAAGTGCCACTCATCTTGTCCAAGCCACCTTGAGCCGATGCAGCCTTCATAAATGCCTTAGCTGCATACTGACCTGCATGTTGTTGTTTTTCCAGATGTTGAAAATCCACAAGGCGCTCAATGAGCTTCCAGTCATCATCAATCCAATGTGCAAGGATCCCGGCAAAGCTGAAGACCATCTGGCGTGTTGTCCAAGAATCATAAGAGTACACAATCTTGGACTTCACTCCCTACTCATTTGCCATTAATACGCTGTAGTAAAGCTAGGTTCAACATACCGAAAGCTCTTTCACCACTGCCCGACGCAAGGTTTCGGTGATAGTGTTCAATGTACGCCGAACTGTGGTATCTGTAGGCAGGGCAAAGTTAATTTTGAGATATTCAAAGAGCCTTCGAAGTCCTTTGCTCTTGCCGGTTGTGAATGGTAAACCATCTTCGAAAACCCAAGCTGAGAACATCTGCAAGAAGCCTTTCTGGGTAGCTTCAATAGCTGGGTTCAACTTCCCGTGATCAATGTAACGTTGAAGAAAGGCAGCGCTAACTTCCTCAGTAACTGTTTGCGGTTCAGCTGGATCCTGTGATGGGGATTCTTTATTGTTACGGTCAGGATGATGTTGATTCAAGTGAGTAGTGAGGTTCGACAAGTTGGGTTTTGGACGCTCTTCATCAAAGGAGCTGCAACCAGCAGTCGCCGGAAATCGTCTAATGGTGACCTTACGCCTAGAGGAAGATTAGAATGATTGATAATAGTTCAATAAAAAGACACCTACACGCAGCATTTGCACTTGAACTCCCACTTGAGCTTTCCCCGTTCAGTGACTAGACGTTCCGTCCAGAAGTCACGGGTGTTACTTTTGGGTCCGCGTTGGGCTCGTTCCACTTCCTCAATTTTGCGTAGCGCTGACTGCCCATCTGACTCTTCTTCCGAGCTTACATCCATATCCTCCCTTGACATCCGACCCTGGATAATAAGCTTAGTGCAGACTTTTGCAATTGATACAATTTGATAACACACCTTCGAGCTGCGATGAGAAGCGCTTTTACCTGCTGCTTGCTTTTCTTTCCCCTTCACATTCCCCTTCGCTCTAGCTCTTGCTTTCCCTTTACCTCCTGTCTCCTCTTCCTCACTCTCCGACAGCACAATATGAGATTTCGCCTTCCCTTTCCCTTTTCTAACCAACACCTCTTCCTCACTATCTGACTGCGCAATATGCTGTAACCTGCGGGAAGATGGACCTGGCTCATGTTCATCTACAATTTCCTCCCCGTTTGAATCATACATGATATCTCCAACTTCAACGGATGGCGAACGAGCATGAGGGCGGTCAAGATAATCATCGTCGTCGTCATCCTCATCATCAAGATTTTCCTCTGCCCCAATGCCCATGCCAGTGACTGTTCCCTTACCATGTTACAGAAGTTATCTCAATGGAAGAGTAAATTCATACTGGAAGCGTATCGCAATCTGAAAAGAAGTGTATGACAATCTGCATCAGCAAAAATGGGTTAAAACCCCAATAACCTAGGGAGCCTAGGCTACCCTGGTCTCCCTGGTCTCCCTGGTTCCCCTGGTTCTTCCAGGCTACCCCAGGCTACCCCAGGCTACCTCAGGTTAACTCAGTAAACTCAGGTTTACACAAATTTACTCAGGTTCCTAAGGTTTATCCCTAAATCCTAGGCAACTCAGGTAACCTCAAAGAAACTGAGGCAATCTAAGTAGGTGGCCTAGAAGACCTAGGGATCCTTAGGCTCCCTTGAGTCTTCTTAGGTCATTGTGGGTCAACCCAAAGTCAGCCCTGGGCCCAGACCATTTTTCCTTGATTTTCCTGATGTGAAAGGGAGTGTATGACAAATTGACAATCTGAAAAGAGCATATGACAATCCAAAAGGGAGCATAATAGACTCTTTGAGAGAACATCAAGTGTGAACCATTCTGACAGTAACATAGGCTTATCTGACCAAGAGGTCTTCCCATGTTAATTCTGGAAATATAGAACATGTACCAGGCAAATCCAGATAGAGAGTAAATTTTGATGTAGAGTAGGAACAGCCTTGAGGAGTATATGGAGGTAAGGTAGGATGTAAGCTATTTCACAAAAAATAACATCCTATTCTGCATGCAGCAATTAAGTCTGGCATGCAAATTAAAAACTTATGGAAAGCACCCGGAAAAGGCTTAAAACAGAAGTTTCCGAACTTACGAAAAGATTTTATCAAAAACTTATGAAATGAACTACTAAAATAGGGCGTTTATCTCCATAAGTTTTGTATAAAATCTTTCATTAGTTCCGAAACTTTTGTTTTCAGCGCATTTTGGCTGTTTTCCATAAGTTTTCCCTTTGTTGAGAAAACTTACGAGTTGCTGCATGCAGTGACACATCGACGATCGTCAATGTATACGAGTCTGCCTAGGGGAGACTAGTCATATTCGTGAATTGTCCGTGCGCGGACCGTAATGTCCCAATGACGACTGAGGACTGTCTACTTCTGAATGACTTGCTTCGTATAACTCTCCGCTCGCTGCAATGCTCAATGGCAACCTCAACCGCTCTGAAATATCTTCGCTCAAAGCATGGAATCTACACGGAGTTTGCGACGGAGTTTCCAGTGGCCATCTTGTCACTGGCGGCACGCAAACATTTAAAGTTGTCGAGAACGCTAGAAGCAGATAAGATATCGGCACCAACCTCTTCGAACAAGCAATCTCTCAGATGATCACTCACATGGGTACGTGTGCACATCTCATCGTGCTAGACAGTAACTAATGGTCATATTTCTCCTAGTATTCGTCAAATTCACGGAGAACTCGACAGAAGAGCAGAAGAAGCAATGGAGACGCGAAATCGCAGCTCTGAAAGATGGAATTCCTACCATCACAGGTATGACAGTGGGCGATAAGGTCGGAGTTCCTCGAGGACCTGTATTGGACGGTGGATGGGAAGACGGTTCGGAATTCTCACAATGCCCCCGAGAGTGTTTGCTCAACCTTGAAAACTACAGTGGCTCTCATCACCTTCGAGAACAGGGACGACTACTTCAACTATGTCAATACCGATGCACACGCCGCCTACAAGAAAGCGACTGCCAACGTTGTTGCTGGTGCGTACTATGTTTCCGTCGTTTGTCACATTGATGCTCACGGACGATTGACAGACAAGATGATATACAATATCGAATCCTAGCTAACTTCTAAAGAGCATTAGGCAACCATGTTAATGTAACATTTTCCTCGAAACATGGCGGTAAATAAGATATCCGCTGGTCAACGCTGTAGCATAGCTCAGATACTTAACGCCCATGAAAACCAGTTTGACCTATAAAGGAAGAACTGGAAAGGTCCATAACTCATGTATATGCTTCGGACAATAGAGAACCATAGAAATCAATGCTGGGTAAACCGATGGTTTTTTGGACCCACTACTCATGGATGTGGGTAGGGTCATGAGGCTTTCCAACCACCCAAATTTCAAAGCCATAAATCTAAGGCTTATGATATTCCAAGTTTCGTTTATTCATGTCTTTACTCAGTATTGAACACAAAGGAGGGGAGCTGTATATGATTTCCCCTTGCATATGATGTGATTTATGAAAAACCCACTAAGAAAAACCCATGGTTTGGTGGGTATGGGTATAGTGGGCGTGGGTGAGTTTATGGCTGAGATTACCCATGGGTGGACCCATGAGAAACACTAGAAAGGATTAACCATCTGAATGGATTTGCTGGAAGGAAATTTGTAGCCTGTGTATAATGGCAGGAATAGCAAAATATTGTCAGCCAGCAGTGCATTGGTCTGATTTGCAGAATAGACTCTACTTGTGAGCAAAACAAACCTTGATCTTGAGAACCTTTGCCCATTGCACCTTTGACTTACACTAGAAGTGTCAATGTAGAGTTTGGTGAAACTTTAAACTACCAACCAACCCTTTGAAGTCTGAGCATGTGTTTGGCAGCTACTGTTCATGTGGTGTTATCGTACATGCCTGTGGTAATAACGATTGTTCATGTGGCCAGCTAGTGGTTCCTCAACTGTTGACTCTTGTGAACTTAGTATCTTCATCTATATCGTTTGAACCCATTGTAAAACCATCCTCATATTGTTGTCAATGTCCATCATGTTGGCAGTTGCATTCATGCAAACCTCTATAGTCGAATTTGGCAAAGACCATCCCCTTGGGATGGTCTTTGCTGATTCAAGCATTTCATAGGTTTCCATTACAAGTTCTTGAAACTTAACAATAAGAATGGTCCAGTATACTACTAGTCTACTACAACTTAAGTTTAAAACGACGGTTCTGCCCCAAGGCCAAGTGCCTGACTACTGACTTTGCCTTTAGAACCATTTTCTTCTTCTGCTGTTTCTTGTATCATTCAGCGGATTTTCATAGATGCACCAAAACCAACCTCGAATATATAAAGAATCTGTAGTCAGTACAAGTACCTGTAGCTTTAAAATCAAAACTAGATCTGGTGAGGAACCTTTGACAATGCCTCCACCTAGACTAGTGAAACCCCTTGACTGTGTGTGTGTGTTTTGGATTCAAGCTTATGTTTGATCCTTTTGCCCTACCTTAGTCGAAACTTGGTCGAAACCTTGTTAGTGCACTATCCAGCAAGTAGTTCCCGATGATCTGCTTGATAGCTACGCAGTAGCCAGTGTTTTGATCATTCTCACAGAAGCTATGAAAGTGTTGTTGAAGGCAAGCAGATAGGAAGCTCTGCACATCAAAAGATTATGATCCTCATGAATGATCCTGAATCCAGATTCAACTGCCTTGAAAGACTGACATCCACCTCTCAAATTGTGACATTGTGCCCTGCTTGTCAATGTCTTCCTTGAAACCTTCCACATGATTCCCAAGTGCTACAAGCTCTTGATTCTCAACCTCACTGACATAACTTGGTTGTATATAAATATAGAGGCCCAAACAGAATGAATGCTAAACTATCCTGAGTAGGGAGTCCTTGGCTCTCAAGCAAGCTGTGAATGTCACAGGTTTGAGCATATTCTTTTGGTGCCCTTGTGCAATCAGTTTGGACAAGTGAGTTTATGGCTGCAACTGAGGAGGTGGAGCCTGACTCTGCAAAAAAGGTAATGAAGGAGTGCCAGCAGCAGGCTGATTCTGCTGAGAAAATTGGTTCAAGAGGGCTTGGCCACTCTGAGACACAAGAAATTGTAATGCTTGTTGCAAATCATCCATGAGCAAGATAAAGAAGGTATTTCAAAGAATGTGGGCAAAAGATAAAAAAATAATATTGTCTGCAGCATCTTATATACCTGATAGGTGCTACCCATGTAGGGATCCGCACCGTACCGTATACGGTTACGGCCGTAAAATTTGCAAAATTTCTTCTTTACGGTACAGTATACGGTACGGCTTCTGGCACCCGTATACCGTAAAAATACGGTATACGGCACGTTAGATCTCAAGCTACCGAATCCCGGCTGATATCAATTATGCAAATACCATTAATTTGAGCATTTTGGGACCCACCGATATATAGCTGCTTGCCGAATTCTTGCTGTAAAGGGTACCCGTATAGCAACCGTATAAATACGGCCGTAAAAAGTGTCCGAGCATACCCTTTATGGTACGGTTACGGGTACCCGTATAACTGTACCGTAAACTGTAACTTACGGTTACGGTGCGGATCCCTATGCGCGGCTAGAAACTTTCGAGAAACGGTCACGTACCTGGTCAAAAAAGTCCATCCGTGTTCCATCCCCCTCATCTACGCGAACGATGGAAGATTTCTTGATCATATTTTCTAATAACGGAGTCCGATCTTCGATGTGTGTGGGATTGGAACGAGATATGGTGATTATCTGCTGAGGACGAGAAAAGACCTTGCTGGAGGGATAGGCAATGGACGGGTTGACTGCATCCACGAAGGTAAATTTCAGCAAGCTTTGCAGAGGGTGAAAGCATACCTAGCATCTCCAGTGGCAGATCATTGATCACCGCGACGTCGCTGTCGATTTCGTCCAAAACGTAGGACAGGAAAGGTTCCGCTGCATAGATGTAAAAGGCGGAGAGAGTACCTCTTGGAGAAGATTAATAAGATAGTCAATTCGAAAAAGTAGGAGGGAGGGCCTTGTACCGTGCGATCGGTCCTCAGGTTGACCAGATCCAGCCCCCCCCCGATGTTCCCACGTTTGGACAGCGTCAATTGTTTACGTACTGCAGGTTTCACCTTTGCCTACATTTTAGTGCTATTGCGTCTAATGTCGGTCGGATTCGATTCAATATACCTTGAAATTGCTTCGTCTGCACCAGTCTGGCTTTACAATGATACGGAAACTTTATATGCAGCATTCAGCAAGTTACCTTTCAATTGTTACGTTGAGTTTTCGCCCCCCTATCCTACTCACAGTGGAATAAACTGAGCAAGAAAGCGAGGACGGACAAGATATGTTCGCTGTATGAAAGCACTCGTGCGACCCTACCTCAGTTACAATGCAATATTCAACTTTACCGCTTAGTTGTGGAGCACGTCATATCGAAAGTTGGACAAAATGCCGTGGAGACTGCTAGGGCATCGTTCTCGTATCCAGAGCACCTTGATTCAACACAAGATGATTTGTATGATCCTCGTGCGCTGCCCTCAATTGTGCAAGTTATATCGTCTCTTTCTAACACGGATATGGCATATATGCAGAGAACTTCGAGTCCGTCAACAACAAGCAACCTATTCCACCAAATGCCCCTATTCCGGCGTACCTATACAGAATAAGAATTTCAATAACTGCAGATCTCTCGCTGAGCTTTAGCTGCTGGTTGTTCAGCCTCCTTCCCAGGCTTCGGGACTTCGCGGTCCGTTTGAGCCGAATTAGAAAAAGATACTTGTCCCTACGCCTGGCGGATTACGCCGCATGTCTTGTTTGGCTCCAATATAAAAGTTATTGTAAATCGCGCGCTAAAGTGCTGAAGCCAAACAAGGCACGCGGCGTAATCCGCCAGGCGTAGGGACAAGTATCTTTTTCTAATTCGGCTCAAACGGACCGCGAAGTCCCGAAGCCTGGGAAGGAGGCTGCTGGTTGTTATGAAGTACTTGTTTTGTGTACAATAACTTCAATTTAATGTGCTTTTTTCGACTTTGTAATTATTGTGCGTACTTGGGCGAGTCGGGGATTGTCTCGCGTAAGCGGGACGTTACTGGTAAGTGTACTGACAAATGCCGGATGTGATCCATTGCTATGTCAGGCGAGGAAACTCGCACTAGCACCAGCGAGCTTGTATTCTTGGCAAGATCTATGGAAGCAGGACTAGAAAGTCTCGGGCTTAGCATTCGCTGAAAGTGAGAACGTAAGACTACACGCTAGTGAGTTCGAGAATTTGAAGCGGAACATTTGAGTCGTCTTTCGTGGTACGGCCAAGTTTTGATGAGCGCCTCGTGCATAGCAGAGTGAAACTGAGGATATACAGCGTCATCCACGAGCGCAACTCTGGGCACGTTGGGTGCCTGACCATTGAATGCGAGTTTTGCATGAACGAATGCAGTCGCAGCTTTGCGCGCGTTGCCTGATTCGTGTACGTATATCGAAGACGACGAAGGTACGGAGGTGCTGTCGAGTACGCTGACTGCTCCAGAAGACGAGATTTCCAGAACGGCTGCAGAGGACGGAGGCACATCTACGAGCCCGGTCGTACCGTTTTGAAGGTCAAGAAGGAAACCAGAGTGGTCGAGGAAGTCCGGGAGAAGAGAAGAGAGTAATTCGGTGATCGCAGAAGAACCAGCCTATTCGAAATGAGTATAGTGGACGCGGAAAGCACGACGGAAGCTTACATCGAGAACCCAAAGATTGCCAGCAGCAAAGCTTGCGATTATAGGTCCCAGGAGTGAGCTGTATGGGTCTATTGCGACGGATATGAGCGTAGAACAACTGGGATGGTGACAACAATACTCACAAGCCCAATGTGCTTTGATCAAGACGATACCAATGGAGTTGATACGAATGTCGTGTCGCGGCTGGGATCCGTTAAGAAGGGACACAGAATTCCCCGATCTCGTCCTGTTCGACTTGCCAAAGCGAACGAGCTTATCGATCTCGTGTTTCGTGTACTGTAAGGCCAATGCTAGCTCTAGCATGACTTCTGCCCGACTGAGTCTCTTGTCTGCAATGAGTACGTCAGTACTTGAGCAGTCACTGATGAGCAATAAGCGTTCTACCTCTAACGGCGGCGGAGACGAGGCTGTCGAAGTTCCTTTGGACGAGATCTTTGCGCAATGTATGAGACTCTTAGCTTGGCTGAAAGCGTGAGCGTAGCGTACCATGAATCCCTTCAATTTGCTTTCGTCGCCAGTTTAGCGGTCTACTGATACCAGTCTCAAACGCCGCTTTAAGCTCGAGGAATGCAGCCTAAAGGATAGGTCAATTTTCACGAACAAGAACATTTCAGCGTTACTCACAGGCTCCGCCATGTCAATTACACGATGGGATTGGAGACGCTGAAGGAGCTGTTGTATTGATATAGGCTGCGCTTCGCGCAAGACTCAGCGGCCTAGATCGTTCAAAGAGAAACTCCGAAGCAAGAGCATCAAAGGCCCCGCTCGATATTCCGATGTTGAGATCCTGTTTGGAACTTTGGATCGGAGAAGGAACATGAAATGACTGGTTGTATGTTATCTGTATCGCGCTCCTGCTGAATGGAAGAAATGTTTGTGGCATCAGGCACTGTGAGCAGGGCAACAAGGGAAAGCGACGGAAAGTCATTGACTATTGCGTTGGCACATCACAAAACCTCTCTCGTGATAATATTTGTACTGCTCATGTGCAAGAAAACCGTACATTACTTTAAACCCCTTCTATAACGATAAATATCTTACAATGAAACCAATGATGAAGTCTTCCAGAACGAGCAAGTATTCTATTACAGTGCGCTACACAGAATGTCACTCAAGTCGGCTCAAGTGATTGCAACTTTCCGCCATGACCCTCGAGACGTCCTTGATCTTTAACGGAAATCAGAACGGCTCGCGATCGACGAGGAATATAACAAAGTCACTCACACTAGCTGGATAAAATGCTCGAAATGGTGGCCTGGAATATCCCACATCTTGATGGGATCCTGTACTAACGACTGCCATCCAACGAGAGCCTGCTGAGGATTACTTCGATCCGCAAGCCATTCGGGAACGCCAGAAACTTGTGGAACAACGAGCCCATCCCGGGAGCGTAACAAAGCGACCTTGCAGGTCAAGCTCTGTCCCTTCCGAACCGGATTGTAGCGTCCCAGCATACTCGAATTCAACTGGAATTGGCGCTTGACGAGCTTCGAGAGCTTGCTGGAGGAAGTTTTGGATCCATTGGAGAGGACGCCCTGGATGAGCGAGTCCGAGAGCGGGACATGGTCGATGGGGCTCGGAGAGTCGATCAAAAGTACTCCCCGCACCTCGCGGCCCTGAGCGAGCAGCTGGCGCGCAGCTTCAAATGCCACGATCCCGCCAAATGACCATCCTACAAACAGAAAGCGAATGTTAATTTTGAGGACACAAATCGTATACTGAAACTTACCTCCAATAAGCAAAGGTCCGGAGACAGTCTGGGTAATAATCTTCGAGTAATGAGCAGCCATCGTTTCAACGTCGCTCCAATCCTCTCCTGTAGAGAACTTGGGGTTATAGATACCCCAAACATCCCGATCAAGGCTATCGACGCGCTCGTAGTAGTTCACGAGACCACTCCCGTCATGAAAGAGGAACAAGGGAGGTTGAGCGCTGTTGGAACGCTGAAGAGGTACCGGAAGAGGACCAAGCGAGGGAACGGCAGCGACAATCGACACCTCCGGTCCAACGACTTTGCTAACATCCGTTCTGAGCGCAGAAATGTACTTCTGGATTGCACAAACACTAGTATGCTTCTCGAATAGATCGCGAGGAAGATCGGAAGAGCTAGCTTTGCTCAATGCATGGTGCGCTTCTATGGACGAGAGCGAGTCGAGGCCGAGCATCTCCAAATCGGTACTCTCATCGACGTCTGCACGGGGCATATCCAACACAGAAGCTATGATTCCGCGAACGTCAACTTCCTTGTCGTCTGGAGTGGGCGCAACCATGAGTGTCACACTGTTGGAGTCAACGGACGCCTCGGATGCATTCGAATGAGGAACATCGTTGAGCCAGGCAAGCTGTGTCTTAGAGATAACCTCTTCAATCATCTGAGCGGGCGTGGATATCATGGAAAGTGTGCGGGCATCGAGGTTGCTTTCGGGGAATGTCGATCGGAGTTGGGATGTGATTTCGATGCTCATGAGAGAATCTACGCCCAATGCCGAAAGGTCCTCCTTCTCGTTGACTTCCGATAGGGAGATGTCGCAGGTAGCAGCTATGATACCCAGAACAGTTTCCCGGATATCATCCTCGTTTCTCCTGGCGATTGAAGTAGATTGAGGAGTAGCAACAATCTGGGGGAGACGTCTTTCTGGCGTAGATGGCGCTGCAACATGAGAGGTGAGGCCTCCGAGCGAGCGCTTGAGGCTCGCAAGACGAAGCTTGCGGAAATGCATACCCTTGAGATGCCCCACAATACGCTGAGGAGAGGATAACGAGACTGCGTAGGCATCCGCAATGACCGCTCCCTGTTCAGGCACCCACGCGCTCTTGGTGTACACCCCGTAAGAAGCTGAGGTATCGAGAAGGTCGGGAACAACTTTGACCGAATCGACCTGGCTGCAGATGTAAGCATCACCAGAATTGGCCCTCATGTTCGCGACGAAGCCGGAAACATGGAGCATTGTATCCATGAAGACAGGATGCACCAGAAACTTGCCCGGAGTGAGGTCTGAGGGTACCTTGACCACCGCATACCCCTCATGCCCGTTCGGGTGAATACGCAACGACTTCATGGTGTGATACTTTTCGGAATACGTCACGACTCGAGGAAAGATGACCTCGTAAGCTGTGCGACTGGAGATACTTTCTGCGTCGTTGTTGGATGTAAGTGAGGCAATTTCCCGGTGAAGAATGGGTTCGTGACGCTGGAACTTCTTCGTAGACTGCGATAGGTTACGATGAGCGAATTGGCCGAAGCAATGCATAGTCTCTTCGCTTGAACCAGTAGAGCATGTAGAGCATGATGATACAGCGAAGGAACCTCCGTTGGAGTCGACGTGCGTAACACGGGTTCGGAGAAGACGAGTGTCATTCTCGACATATATCAGCGGCTTGACATACTCGATCGAGCGGAGGACTGGGAGATCGTCGTCAAGCGAGATCTCGAGTTCCCTACTGGCAAGTTGAACACCTTCCAAAGCGAGCTCGTGATAGACAGACGCAGGACAAAGAGGGTGATCACCCACACGGTGGCCAACAATGAAGGAACCAAGAAGGCTCAGTTGACTTTCAAACACCGCTACTTGCCCATTCTCCGTCGTTGGGCGCTCGATCCACTTATTCAGCATGGTGAATTGATCCACAGAGTCGGAGGCTCCAGTGCTTTCAGAGACCAAAGGCGTCGCAGACTCCTTAAACTCCACCCAGAATTTGGAGTAAGAAAACGGATATGAAGGCAACTCGACGCAGGTAGGTGATAGATGCTCGTAGAACTTGCGCCACCGCAGAGGAAACCCACGCACGTACATGCTGGCCGCAGTGTTGGTGAGAGTGTTCCAATGCTCCTCCTTCTTGTTGAGGGATGCAGCAAGCAGAGGCTCGAACGTCGCCATGAAAGGGTTCGCACGGAGCATGGGCAAAGTGGTAGGATGCGGTCCGATTTCGATGAAACACCTCGTCGAAGCAACAAGGGATTCGCTTGCCAGGGCATACACCGCCTGGGTGAACTGAACAGGCTCCGCGCAATGACGAGCGAAGTAGTTGGCTGTGAAGAAAGTGGTGTCGCCAGGCTGTACAATGGTTCCAGTTACATTCGACACGACTGGGATCTTGGGAGCATACAGTGTTACACCTTCTGCAGCTGCAGTGAGTCCAGCTGAAACAGGGAACATAGCCTCCGTGTGGTAGGCGTACGGGACGGCTAGCAGAACGCTCTTACAACGCTTCTCATGATCAAGCTGCTCTTTGAGCGACTTGAGTTCAGAGATGGGACCCCCTAGTACCGTGTCGACCGCGCTATTGAAGCAGGCCACAGAGATGCCAGCAAGAGAAGAGGGCGAGGCTTTCATGGCCTGGTCAATGTCCTCAGGTCCTAGATTAACAGCGAGCATCCCAGTGGTATCAACAGGACAATGTTGGACCATAAGACGAACGCGGCTGGCAACGATGAAGAGGGCGCTCTTTAGGTTCAACACTCCAGCAATGACAAGAGCGGCATATTCCCCAATACTGCAGAATAACCATCAGCTAAACAGGTTCCAGTAAATCGAAAAGAGACTGACCTATGACCGACAACAGCAGCTGGCTCCAATCCCCAAGACATCCACAGCCGAGCAAGCGCATACTGTAGAGACAGTAAAGATGCCTGAAACGCTTCAAACTCCACGAGTCTGTCCAAGTTACTGGTAGTCCCATCTGACAAGATGATGGATAGAACACCAGGGAAACCCATTGAGACGAGGATCTCATGGCAAAGATCAATGTCTTTCCTGAAGCTTGGGACGGACAAATAGAGCTCTCTGCCCATCCCCAAGTACTGGCCCCCTTGTCCTGAAAATACGAAGACAACTTTTGACGGGCGTAAACCTTTACTCGATTGTATTGGTGCCCTCTTCAACTTCTCAACAAGCTCCTCCCTAGAAGTGGCGGTCACCGCCAAACGGTAGTCATACATCTGGCGGCGACCGGTGGATGTGTATGCGATATCAATGATGCTGGTTCCATGGCCTTGATGGCACTGCACGAACTCCAAATAGCGGTCTCGCAATTTGTTCAAAGCTACCTCATCCTTTGCAGATGCCCCAAAGACAAACTGCGAAGCAGAGGGAGCATCGTGTGGTGCAGTAACAAACTCCTCTAGAAGAAGCGCGGTATTCGATCCAGCAGCGCCGAAGTTGTTGAGTAAAGCCATACGAGGTGCCCCGGGGCGAGCTGGAGCCCAGAAAGAGGGCTGATGTCCGAGGCTGACATGATCGGAATCAAGAGGTGCGATCGATGGATTGAGAGTTTGGAGAGAGATGAGGCGCGGGATCGTTTGGTGTCGGATCATGAGCAAGAGTTTTGCAAGGCCAGCTGCACCCGACGCAGCTTCTAGATGACCAATATTTGCCTTCACTGAAGTGATATGAAGGGGATTGGCTTCGGTCCGCTTCACTGCGAAGATGCTCCGGATACTCTCTAACTCGTTGGGATCCCCGGCCTGCGTGCCAGTGCCATGCGCCTCGACGACGTTAACCAAACTGCGATCGACTCCGGAGCGCTTCAAAACGCGCTCGAAGAGATTGGCTTGAGTCGGAGCATGAGGATGTGTGATGGAGTGAGCGTTGCCCGACTGATTCACTTCTACGCCTCGAATAACGCCAAGGATCCGGTCGTTCTCCTTGATAGCATCCGAAAGGCGTTTAAGGACGAATAGACCGCAGCCTTCGCTACGGGCGTATCCGTCGGCCGAGACATCGAATGGTTTGCACTGGCCGGTGGGACTCAGAAAGTGTGCGCGATCCAATCCCATTGTCATCTGGGAAAATCAGTCAGCACTAGTTGATATAATATGAAAAAGAAACGTACATCGGGACTGCTAATCACATTGACACCACCAGCAATTGCAGCAGTGCAGTCCCCGTTGGCCAGAGCTCTACAAGCTTGGTAAATGCAGACCACCGACGCAGAGCAGGCCGTATCTGTCACGACGGAGGGTCCACTAAACTTGAAGGCGTAGGAGATACGGCCACTCAAGAAAGATCTCAAGGTTCCTATGTCACTGGAGTTAGTTCCAATAGAAGAACACAACAATATAAGACTTACCAGTACTGTAGTAGACATCAATCGATTCTCGCAGATTCTGAATATAATCATCCGTCGCCACGCCGACATAACAGCCGAAAGTCTCCTGTTGAAAGGAGGATGTGGCATTTGGGACATATCCAGCATCGTCGAGAGCCTCTTGTGCAGTATGAAGCAGGAGTCTCTGCTGAGGATCCATGCTCTTCGCTTCGCGGGGAGAAATGTGGAAGAACTTGTTGTCAAACAGACTGGCGTCTTCAACGAAATTGGCAGTGTGAGCTTTCAAGCTTCGTGGACGATCCTCGTCTTTATAAAGAGAGACGTCAAAACGTGATGAGGGAATCTGAAAAGATACAGGTGAGGATGGATGCTTGAAAGACAGGGAATGAGCGCATTGCACTGACCTCGGAGACAGTATTGATGCCTTGTTCAAGAACTTCCCATAATTTTGCAATGTTGGGAGCTCCAGGCATGTTCACCGCCATCCCCACGATAGCCACAGGTTCTCTCGCACTATCATTCGAACCAACATTCCGAGGGACAATTTCGTCTTCGATAGAGATGTTCTCGGCGGATATGCCTCGGGCCATCAAGCGCACGAGACCAGATCCCGGTCCAAAGTTCAATAGACGTGCTTGACCTTCACTCGGAACAGCATTCACAATGGAGGCCGTGACCTGGTGCCATTGGACAGGCTCCGTCAGGATCATATCCAAAAGTAGTTCGAGGAGATCAGATGAAGAGGAATCAATGAGATCGCCCTTATAGCTGCAACGAAGAGGAGTGGTGATCGCTGAAGCTGCAGGAGGCTGGATCTGACGGCGAGAGACATCCTTCCGGATTCGTTCCTTGACCTCTTGAAGAATCGGAGCATGATATAATGTGAAAATGTGACTCTTCTGCACACGGATATTGGAGGTCTGGAGTTCTGAAGTGAAGGACGCAAGACAATCCGGGCGTCCGGAGACGGTTATGGTAGTCTCATTGATCACCGCCGTGATCGTCAGAGTTTCGCTTTCTGGACGCTAAGAGAGAAAGATTAATCAGTATGCGATAATAGTATGGTTCAACACTGTACGTACGTCTTCGTGAAACTTGGATAAGAGCTCCAATACTTGCTCCACACCAGCACCCATAAGGACATGGCTCCATGATTCAGTATGCCACTTGAGGGCTACGCCAGATTGCAAGACACTAGTACATTGCTGTTGGGATCGAACACCAACCCAGAATGCAAGTCGATAGATTTCCACCGAATGAGTAAGGAAGGAAACCGTGGATCGTGAAGTGGCCACGACGCACGCGGCAAGTATGCCCGACGAGAAACCCACTACGCCAATCCGGTGCTTAGCGTTAGCCTCCAAAACGTCGGAAAAGGGTGTGAGAGACCCAGAGGCAGACGCAGAGGCTTCGACGTAAGCTAGATAGCGAAGAACTTGGACGAGAAAAATGTTCGTTCCCGCAATGACCGCGTTATGGATATACTGTTCGTTTGTATCATCGAGAAGTGATTCGGGAGTGGCGAAGTCGGTTGCGTCCACGCCAACGCTAGAGATCTCGGCAGAGTCTAACGAGGCGAGCTCCTCTAGGAACGCAGTATGGCAAGACTTTAGCAAAAGTGAGCCGGACGCTGTACAAGCATCGTCTAGAGCTTGATGGCATGCAGCAGAATGCTTCACTGCGCTTGTTCCCTGGCCGTCGAAGACAGGAACGTTCACAACCGGCGGGAAGCTCATTACTGTTGAAAGTACGCGTGAAAGAGAGTATACAGTTCAGTGTTTATGAATAATACCTACGAGTTCCTGATTCTGACTGGCGACGCCACTTGCAAGACCGAAACAACCAAGACCGCGCACTTTTTCTTCCCGACTTCATCGCAACGATTGACTGGTACGGAGAATGTGACAAGACAATTTGTATTCCACTGAGATCTCCGTAATCCGGTCTCTTCAGGATGTGACGAGACTGTACGGAAATCTTCAACAAATCAATGTCTTGCCGACATGATAACAAAAGCGAAACACAGCTTACTTTAAATAAAAATATGCTGGACTGCCGCTGGAAAACAGATCCCATTCCGAAAATCCTCGACGCGAAAAATATCCACGCCATGTCATCCTATCCGGTACTAAGCCTCGAAGAAGATGACCTGACCATCACACAGGAGACGGCAGACTTCATTAGGAGGGCTCTGAAGCAGGATTTGAGTGCCGAAGAAGTCAGGGACATCTTGTTCAAATCCAGAGAAGCGTAAGTGATTCGGTCTGTTTGCTGTCCTGCTGCAGGCGCTAATCCCCTAATGAAGTGCATAGTGAGTGACCGGACCTTCGAATCGACAGCATCAGAATTACCTCCAACCTCAGTAAAGCCCTTCCCTACCCGTGCATCCGGCATTTCCATTTCGTCTGTTTCTTCATGCAGCGAAATGGGATTTACAAGCACGTTATAGATTATGCTCGCAAAGCGCCTGCTGACAAGGCGCCAGTTGTGATGGACCTGGGTTGCTGCAGTAAGTTCGGTGTTGTAATCCGACAAGAGAAAGACAACTAACTCACCACCGTAGTGGGCACCGATCTCCGTAAGCTCGTACAGGATGGATATCCCACCAACACCTCGAACACCAACGTATATGGATGCGACCTGCAGCACGAATTTGTCGTCGAAGGCCATAGCCTTTACAGAGATGGACCCGACACTAAATCACCTACGCCAATCAAGTTCTTTGCTGACGACGTATTCACCCTCCCGCTCCGCTCTGAGACCAACTCGATCACGAGCACCGGATCCTTCGGGTTGAAGGACCTCATTGGAAAGATCGACATTTTGTACGCGGGTGCTCTGTTCCATCTGTTCGACGAGGAGAAACAAGTCGACCTTGCTCGTCGCCTCATCACGCTTATAAACGTCGACGACGGTGTGAACGAGGAGACCATCATCTTTGGTAGGCATCGCGGAAGTCCAACTGGAGAGAAAGGAATCATGCAGATGGAGTTCGGAAAGACTTTCTGTCATTCGGCGTCGAGCTGGAAGGAGCTATGGCAGGGACTCTTAGTCGAAGCATTTGGTGAGAAAGTGTTGGAGAGGTTGAGAATAGAGGCTGTCGTCGAAGAGCTGGACCCGGATTCGACGAGCTCCTTCAAGTCCCGCTCCTTTAACCAAGGCTGGCTTTTCTGGAGCATTTCGCTTCGTCGCCCATTGTAGTAATTAGAGAAATTGTATAGAACTCTGTCGTCTTGAAGTAGTGACTGTATGATGAATCGTTGGGAAAAAAGAAAACTCGGCGTTTGGGTGTCACACGTGCAAAGCACGTGTACCCGGATCAGACTCACTGCGACTACAGGTAGTCAACCATGCATATGAATGAGTCCATATACGATATACGATAAATACTGGTACGCTATGATAAGTACAAGATAAAGAATGGCGTCAAAACAGAACGTCACACGATAACAAGCAAACGACTGTTACATTTCAAACGCGCAAGAAGGAGAACGACGAAAGTGCCAGCGAGGATAAAACAACCCTAAAGAACAACGAGTATCAGACCAGCACTCGGGCATGCATCGCAGTTCACCTACAGTGTACAGAATAAGGTGGCCAAAGTAGTGTAATACTTAGCAGTAGTAATGCCAGTGATGTGTAACAAGCTTTCCTGGTCCATCTATGGAGAATCGGACAATTTGATCTTAAGTTAGTTTTTGCTTAGTTTAGTACTTGACAATTTGGTGAGACTGAATGCAGCCATGAAACTAACAGACCTGTCTATTTCAATAAATAGAATAGAGCTTTGTTCATACTGGGTGTAGTATGTAACAATGTTCAAACTTCACAATATTGAGGCAATATCAAGGGAGAACCAGGGTCCAGGATTGCAGACCGGTACACTCCGAGGGTTGGTCGGTTGGTTATAGGCCACTAAAAAAATTATAGTAAGGATATTTTAGTCTCTAGAGAACCTAGAATAGCTCAAATAATACTTCAATGCAATAGATAACATGGCAGGAATAAGTATTCGATGGCCATTATTTTGACTCTCCAGTGGCTCTTGAGCACTCAAATGCAAAGTTTTTGTATTCAGATCCCCTAATTAAAATTTCATGCAAATATATCAAATTAATTGAGCATATTTACCCTATTACATCTGCAAAACCCAGTGTTTTCACCTAAGGGGTTATTAAGGGAATTTTTTGATCCTAAGGTCTTAAACCTTATTAAGGGCAATTTAAGCATGCTATTTAAGGGTTCATTAAGGGTGCAAAAAATTACAAAAAATTACCACTTCAGGCATTACGGTACCACCAAAAGATCTATACTACTCCATGTAATTACCCCAGAGCTCTCAAACTCACTTTTATTGGGTGCCTCATCCAAATAATATGCTGTTTCAACCAATTTCTTAATCATGCATCATGTCTAAAGAATCAGAAAGTGGCAATGATTCTTTGTCCAATTTTCAGAGTTTTTTTTTTTGTATTAGGGATGTTTCGGGCCAGCAAATTTTGCCGCTCTAAATTTTGCCATAACATACAGTAAATTTTGCCATAATTATACCTCTCGTTTTCATCGTCCTGTCGCCATGCCTCGGGGAGGATGCAAGGGCAAGTCTACCCTAACAACACCTAAATCTCCTCCTCCTGCATTAGCGCAGGCTAAATTCCAGTTTACACCAACTTCTATAACTAAACCAATTACTGCTACTCTAAAACATAAACCTTATCGCCAACCACATAAAAAGAAGACACAGGCATGGAAAGCCATCACGGACGATGTAAATAATGCTACTGGAACAGATGCACTCCTAACATATACCACTGCTCACAAGAAGATTGACGCATTGCTTGATATTTGCCGTGTAAGTTTCTTTCAAGTTTCTTTTTTGCATTGATAACTCAACTGTCGAGTAGCCTGATGGAGGCAAGGCTGGAATGAGAACTAGATTCACGGAAGAAGAGAAAATTGAATTCTCTTCTATCTTGGACTCACTATACTCCGACTACAAAGCATTTAAGGAAGCAAAAGCCAAGGAAAAGGGTGAAAAAGATGATGTATGTCGAGTTTCTGCTCATATCACAATTTTAACCTTTTGTGCATCTTTAGGATGCTCTGCAGCTTCAACATGCTGGACAACAAGCTCGTGAACGTGGCATGGAAGGCATGTCACTTACAAACCAGGCTCAGAAGCTCTGACAGTGGAAGAAGCATCAGAACAACTCGGAGCATCACAGCAGTGAGAGCGAGGATGATACGGATCATGAAGGGGATAAAGACTCAGATCCAGATGATGAAGGTGTGTCCTTCATCCTTTTTTGTTTTTTGTTTTTTGCTCCTAACACTGGTTAGCTTTGTCAAACTCTCTGGTGGTCCCATCTTCATCATCATCTGCACATTCCTCGGCTAGTCATGTTAAGCCTACAGGACCGCTTCACAACACCCTGAACCAGTTTATGAATGTACAGAACCGCGTAACAAGTACGCAGCATCAGGTTACTCAATCACTTCTTTCACAATCTCTCGAGAAGCAAGGTGAGATGATTGGTTTACTCAGAGAAGGAAACGAGCTTCTTAGAAGGTTGACTGCTACAGTGCAGTCCGAGACTGGCGTTGAGGTTGCTAATGAGACTGACAAGGAAAATACTGGCACTGTTGCAAGCTAATGTTTTTTTTTCTATTTTTGCAAGCTACGAAATGTATTTAGTCCCTAAGTAGGCAGTAATTGTACATAGATCAATTGAAGAAGTATTCATGCAATTTCAGCGGTGCAAGACCAAAGTATCGCGATGTCTCGGAACCATGTAAACAAGTATGGGCATTGGTAAGTAAGACTGCGACCAAGAAATAACGCGCAATAGGGGACTTGTGAACACTCAGATCCTGCGAGTAGTTCAAAAATGCCCAGTTATGTGCGAGTTTTCCAAACCCCCACTCCACTGACATACGCAACTTTGCCATGTGCGTGTTGAACTGCTGTTCAAGCTGCGTCAGATTCTGTACCTTCTTGAGCCCTGAAACAATCTGCGCAGACTCCCCATATGCAGGGTCTGCATAGATGAAGAGTTCACATCCTCCAAATCCACGTGCGCATGAGCAGCGAGCTCATCTGCCAGACCTGACCAAGCATACAGGGCACCATCAGCATGTTGACCCTCGATTGGTCCATGGCAGAGAGCAATGATCCTGTCAGGAGTGGTCACACCTTGAAAGTTGTACGCATGAGTTTTGCTGTATCCACTGTAATACACATGCTGATCATCAGTGGGACGAGCAGTATCCTCAAAAGTGGCATCGATAAATGCAAAGATGTCTGTCATAGGGCTACCTGCTGCATGAATAGCACTAGCGAACCTTTCCAGCTCATCAACAGAGAAGCGCTTGAGATCAACAAGTAAATGGCCTTTCGTTTTGTAAAGATAATTGGAAAGTTGGTTGATTACCCGAGAAAGTTGGGCAACAGAACGGGTGAAACAATCGGCAAGATCAACCAGCCATGAAGGAAAGGCGAAGCAGTTGCACATTATTGCCAGTGCATCAATTGCATTCAGTGAATCTCCTTCGGTGGTTTTGAATGGATCTGGAATCTTCAGCACCTCTGCAAGCATCTGCAAGTCTTTTAGAGTGAATCTTTGAGAGCTGTTAGTCCTTGTGTGCAAGTATAAAGAGTACATTTGAGACGTACCGTGTCCATTGTACAAGCTTGTCATCATCCAACTCTGATACTTCAATTCGGGTATCTCTGACTGGCTTTGGCTGCTTGGACGTTCTGGGCAGCCCAGGAATCAGCTCTTCAACTCCAGCTTGCCCGGCTAGATCTATCATTTCTCCAAAAAGGGCAGCTGACAAGGCTTCCGCTGTTGTATCAGTATCCACCGCTTCTGAGGCATATGTAATGGCAGAGACCAACAGGGCATCTAGATTCAAGCCCTGTGATGGTGGAGAGTCTATTTCGAGGCCAAAAAACCAGCAACTTCTCGAGAGATTGCAAAAATCCTGAAACTACTGGAATTTGTGCTCAAAAAAAAGCAGTGCTGTGGCGAGAAGAAACCGGGTCTTTTCAAACGGGTTTCTGGTTCAAATGAGAGCTTGGGCAGTGGTAGAGAGGACTACAGCAACATTTCAAGCGTAGTCTACGTAGTAGTGGACCGAAAACAAAATGAGCCCTAGAAATTGTCAAATTTCGCTCATGCGGGCAGCAAATTTTGCCGGCCCAAAACATCCCTATTATTCATTCTATATTTTACCAAAGTCAGCCAAAGTCAGCTTGTAAAGAGATTTTGACACCCCTGCACCCACTGAGTTATCATGTGAATTTTGCTAGCGCCCTTAATTAAGACTTAGGACTTTTACTGATCCAAGCTAAGGGTTAGGCTTAAGGGTATATTAAGTCTTAACTTAAGTTAAGACTTAGGGCTTAATGAGAACACTGGTGCCAAAACCAGTATTTTTGCTGGAGCTGCTGGAGCAGCCAGAGAATTGAATAAGTCTCCAGAGAGCTCTGGAGAACTCTGGAGACTCTGGGGAGAACAAAGCTGTAGTTGCCGATTGATGGTACTTTGAGAACAATTGGACTTTCCTTTTTTGAAGCTAGTCTGGCTGTCAGCCAGAGTAGCACCAAAAATAATTGCCTTGAGTGCCCTCAACATAATGATGGTTGCTGTCAGCAGCTCCTCGTGTCATCAACAATGCTGTAAACTATCAGGAAGTGATATAAAATGCATGGGCTTTCAACTTCTGATGAAGATGAACTTGTATTTTTTTTCCCTTCCCCCACTGTTGCAAGTTGCAATGTTCCATCCTTTCACTATAAGTTTCACTTTCACATAACGTTGCTTTTTAGAGGTGATTTCCAGAAATGCAGAAGGGTTGGGGCAATGGAGGCAGAAATCGAGAAGAGCACTATGGAAACATTGGGAGGGGAAAAACAGAAGACTCATCCAGTACTTGCCACTTATTACTACTACATAATAATAACTCCTGCAGTGCACCTAAATATTGTCACAGTACTACATAAAAATGATGAATATAAAATTTCTATCATTAATGCACGGTTACATGACATGGAAACTTGATTGAATAGCCCTCCAGAGGTCTCCAGAGGTCTCCAGAGGTTTATATTGGTCTCTGGAATAGGTAACCTTGCTCCAGCTGCTCCAGAAGCTACAGGTGCTCTGGAGATCTCTGGAGACCAGGTTTTGCTGATGTGAGGTGCTGATACTTGCACTATTAGATACAATGTACTGTACATTGGCTAAACAAATCCCGGTGCAAGTGTACACTGCACCCAACACTTTACTTGCACTTTACTATATCCTACAGTATCACATGGAATGTCAAGGACTGGATGCATATGTACCTTCCCGGTGAATTTGTGATGCATGCAAAGCTTCAGCAGGGAAGAAGAGAGAAGCAAAGAGGAAGCAAAGATGATTTTCCTGCATTTGTGGCAAGGAAACACGACTTACTATAGGGTAAGGATTACCATAAATGGTATGTATGATGTCACATGGTTGGTCGGTTCAGCTCTCAAAGTCCTTAAAAAATAAATTGACCCTGTGTAGTAAAATAAATTTTTTGTTCCCCTTGGGCAATATTGATGTTTAACAATCTTGAGTTGACAACTACCACTGAGCAAAGTAAAGTTCATGAAAATCATGCAAGCATTTCACCTAAAGCTGAGATGAAAGTCATGAAGATAAGTCATAGTAGTTGTAGCTGTAGCATAGCCTTTAGCTTCAATCTTGTCAATACCTCCTAGTCCTCAATTCATTCTTGTTCTCTTTTCCTCATCATTCTTGTTATTTCCTAAGTCTGAAAGTCATGATGCTTGGTACCTTGTGTTGTGAGGAACTAGTCGCTGACATCAGGAATCTCATTGTTGTCTCTGTGAACCATTTACAGAAGGAATCAGGTCATATCAGCATGAATGTACATGTAAGTGTCTTTGTGTTTATCATTGCTGTCAAACAAGGAATCAGAGCCAATGAGTTCATGTATGAGTTTAAATGTACATAGATCCATTGCAAGTGTCTTTGCAGCTGTCAGTGGCCATTGCAAAGTTTTGAGAATGAGAACAAGTCTGGGTGGTAATAACAAGAGGTACAAGCTGGACTATTGAGTTGTCATCAGATTGGGTGCTAATAATCATGAATCCTCCTCCTGCCAAATGTCAATGCAAGAAACTCACCCAAATATGGGATCAATTCAAGAGCAATGAGGATACTGACAATGGTGGGTATATGAATACTCATGAAAGCAATCCGGATAGTCAAGGCAAGATTTTTCTGTTAACATTTCCCCTCAAAAAAATCAACAAAACAGCCAGGGGCTGCACAATGCATCTGAGATCCTCCTGTTGACCTTGAGTTAGGCCCCAATATGGACTCTTCCTTTCATGAGTGGGTTATCAATGCTGAGGTCTATAGTGTGCCCCAGCCCCAGAATGAGTGTTAGAGCATGTCACGTTGACTTCTCTAGGAGGTGTTGAGTGGGAAAAGGGGACCATTTTTAGTGACAAGAGATCTGAATAACTGGTTTTTGGGTTTGCGCTGACAAAGACTGCTGGGCAGATATGTCTACTTGAGATGGTGGGTTGGAAATTGGCAATGTTGATATGCTGATTTTTTGTAAGGCTAGAACTGCGCAGAACCAATAATCCTAGGTTCTGTTAGTAACAAAACACGGTCAATAAGAGAACTATAGTGAGCCCAAGCTGATAGTAAAAATCTACTGAGGACCTATTCTACCCAAGAGGTTGCAGAGTAATGGTATGCGCAATGGTACCATACTTAACTTCATGAATGCGCCTTGATCAAAGTCCTATGCGCAGTATGGTGTAGCGAGGCAAGCTTGTTGGATAACAAGTTGCTGACTGAGGCAGATAAACAAGCCCACATACCAGTTATACTAGGCTAGGTCATCGAAGGATATACCCAAGGGATTGAAGTCTTAACGAGGCATCGCTTCCGTGATCAGCTCACCGAGGAGTCTACATGACACTCAAGTTTATTAAACAAAGCAAGGTGAACCGAGATGAGGAAGTACCCTAATAGGTGCCCTCAAAAGTTGACACTCGCTGGAAAGTGCCCAGGCAGATAGCTGCGGCCATCCAACACGGCTACATGACCCACTTGCTGTAGCTACTTCTAGAGCATGGAAGGACCAAGGAGTGTTTCTATCCAAGCCTCAGCGTTTTACTGAGATCCATATGCTACCAGGCATCTAGACTCAAGACCGCGCGGAACTAGGGATAATAACCAGTCTCCCATTGGTGAGGAAAAACATAGAAATACTTCCGAGGGCTGTTCTGCTAAAGGAACTGGTGAGCCTTGTAAAAAGGCAAATGACTCAAGTTGATTCAGACCAAAAATCCCAAAAGTTGACCCAATCAAGGAAGACAAACAAACAAGGCAGGAAACGTCAAGGCAAAACCATAGTATACACGCATATATGGACATTATTTATCTTTTTCTATTTTACTTACTCTGTTTCATCCTATCTCGCTCAGTTTCTCTCATTTTCGTATTTTATTATATCTCGCTCAGTATATAAGGGTAGCTATTCTATCTCGGAATAACAAGTTAGACTTGATACCTGAAACGCAGTTCTATCTTAGGACCTGTAGTGATTTGTACACACTCAGATGCATCTGCATCGTCCTCTGCAACCTTTGAAATGGGTGGCCTTCTTGTAACCTCGATAATACTGAGGCAGTTCATTCTACTTCCTGGCTATTAAGTCGAGCATTCCTGGTTTTCATCTCGAAGAGAGGTCACATCAGTCTTAGGACCACAGGTGGAGCCTAACGTGCACACCTTGACAAGCCCATTGTTGATTAGGAAAGGTCTTGGACCCAAGTGTTGGCTTGGTCTAGTTTTAGGGAGGAAGCTTCTCGGAGCATTACCTAGCTTTACCAACAGATTCTACCCCTTGCCCGCTCTTCGCTGAGTGTGTTAAAAACGCCTACTCAAGTGACTTGCGCGGCGGTTGTATAAGCTTGTTAGGTAACTCGTGGGAATCCCTGAGAGTTGGAGTATCATTGCGTGGCGACGTAAAGGCTCCCAAGATATGCAAAGTTGTTTGTTGAGTCGGCGCACTTGACCCATGCTTTGGTGTTTCACCATGGATACGCAAAGTCCTTTGTTGAGTTGGTGTGGAATTGGGAATGATGGTGATGTTGGTTAGTGGTTGGGAATGGCGTCATTGTGGCAGTAAAAGAAAGAAAGATTTGGGTGCCTGTCACAAACTGGCAGGCTATTGCTGTCGGAATTCTGGCCCATCAACCGTTGGTCTGGTTGGACTTGTTAGGAAGTGCAATGCTTCCTAACAATGAGGTTGTCACCCAACCAACTAAAAAAGAATCAGTGATGCACTTTGCATATGGAAATTCTTTTTTGTAGTTACATCCTCATCAACCTACAGCATTGGATTTGTTTACAAACACTTACAATGGTAATTAATATCAATGTCAACAAATGAATTACAACTGGCAGTGGTAACGTAGTATAATTAAATTACAACATTACATTACATGTGCCTGATGGCAAATCCACTATTTATGCTCAAGTATATACTCGAATACTTGTACAGACATATATTCACAAATAGATATTTATGAATAACAGGTATTTTAGAACAAATACTCGGGTATACTTGTGATTAATTAACAACATTACAAAGAAAGTAAATATAGGCTCAAACATGTAAGTAATAATGTTGAACACTATATTAGTGTTTAATAATACTTTAAATACAGTCTGTATACTACATGAGCATGGGAAAAGTGTCTGTTTTTTCCCATGGGCTCTCATTCTCTCTGTATTGATATTACTTTTTTGGGTAAAAGCTGTGCTGACAACTTGTCCCAAATATTAAAATACACCTCTGAGAACTTGTCAGGGTTTATTTGAATACCACTAATGAACCAGCTGCTGCATTGTGGACTCTATCCTGCAACTGTGGGAAATGAGAAAATCAGGATGGTTGCAACTTTCTGTTACCTTGAGCAACTTTATCTCCTTACACTTATGACCAAGGGTTCTGTATACTGTACCACTTCGACCAAGTGTTCATGGGGTGTGACAGGTGACCTGCCCTGTTCAGAATTCTAAATGTTCACAAAACACAGTGACCTGTGACTGAGCAGTGAACTGTTCAGAAGGGTTAATTATTTGTATTTATATTTACCATATATTACATTATACTCTCCATTTTGCCTCATTTCAACTTATCCTAGTTTGTTTAAAGGTAGATTGAGAAAATTTTCAGCTTTCAAGGTATTTTTTCTTGGTTTTGGATTAGTCTCAGTTGTCATGGTGTTCATAACCCCAGATGACTGGTGACAACTTGGTGTGAACTATTCATTTTGGGCCAATGTGACATGTGACTGAACACTTGGCCAAAACGGTACAGTATGACTTTACCATGCAATTTTAAAAGCTACAGACAACATGAATTCGAAGTTGACTCCATGGAGATACATGGGCCTAATGCACATGTGTCTTCAGTGAGGGCACCTGAAGCTGCTCAAGCATATGGGGCACGGAAATGAAGCTAGTGGAGTTGCAGGTACCAAGGAAGGGGCCCTCATAGTTCCATGTGCTCCCTCATGTTACTATTAAATCTAGATTTTGTGTAAAAAGACTAAGTCATGGTTCATTCACTTATAAGATAGGGAAGGTACATAGCCAACTAGCGTCATATGGCTCAGTGTGACACTTCTGAATCAGGACAAATTCTTCCACTAAATACATGAAAATGCTGTAGAATATTGTCCTCCCATCTACAAATATCCTAGGGACCTATCAAATGGGAAGAAGGGATGCCTAATCACTTTGAGATGCACATGCATGCCCAGAAATCAGTCCTCATGGAGGAATTAGAGACTTCAAGCTTATGTGGGCCCACAACTGGTCATTAATTGATACCTTCACAATGTCCTTGCTTCAGAATGCTCCCGTTCACATCTGTGATGGAAAAAATTCACTCCCAGGCTAAAAAATCCCTCAAAGCTCTCAAGAATAGCACAAAACGCGTTATGAAGTAGTTCATTAAGATGCGTGAAGCATGTAAAACAAGTATGTATATCTCCCCTCAAAAAATAATACACAAACTCACTCAATGCAGACCTTGACATCCACATCTTTCACCTTTCATGCACACAACAATGAGCAGCAAAGATGGATAGTATAAAAAGTACTGATGCATGAGTCCAATAGGTTGCCAATAGTCCTTTGAAGCACTTACATAGCTATGATTCTCTACAGTTTCTTGTACTATGATTCCATCCTTTCATATATTGACTGAGCACAAATTCATTACCAGTATCCGACCTTTGTGTATAAATTACTGGCAAAAGCAAGGCAAAAGTTACCTCGCGCCTACCACCATTGTCTACAATGGGGAGACTCCGTGCCTGAGTGAAGGCTTCTATGAAAAATGGGACCAAGTATGTCACTGAATCACTTCACCAAAAAGAGCTGTGAGCAAGAATTTGATCAGGATGAAGTCTCAAATAAGAAGAATGACCTGATAAGTTGTTCAAGAATCAATATCGTGCTAGTCATTTGCTGAACATTTGCAAGATTGAAGGATCAAATCTTTACAATGTAGCAAAATGCATTATCCAGATTTTAACACCATGCAAGAAGGCCAAGATGCGTAGATTGGATATGCAAGAAACATATGAAACATGCTTGAATGTCTCTAGTAGAAACAAAGATATGGAGATAGAGATTATTTCTGAAGTGCGTATCCTTCTGTGCTACACTTTACCTTGAAAATAGTACATCTTATGTGCAGATTCACATCAATTCCTGCCAATCCATCGAAGATAATACCACAAATCCTTCCAACAATATATTTTATCACAGCGCTGAAGGAGCAGCTGTAAACATGCATCATGATTCATATTTTCCTTTGAACTATCAACCTTACTGAAGCTCCAAAAGCTGTAATTATGCAGTTTCAGGTGCAGAGTATACCATTCCCAATGATATCCCGCAGTGTTTCCATTGAAGATAGCATTGATGAGGACAACATCTTGTACCTAGAAAAGAAGGCATCTGAAGCCCAGAAAGGCCTACATTCACAGGTTGCAATTCTTCTTGGACCAGATGATGAAGACATTGAGCTCGAACCTGGCCCATCTACCACATGTTGTCCCAGCCCAAGAACATTCCCTGACATTCCCTTGAGCACTTCAGCGCCATTCCCTGACTTTCCCGCTGTCACTCAGACATGCCCAGAATCACCATCCCCAGAAGTTGACAAAATTGCAGAACCACAACTATCTTTTGTTTAGTGGATGGAATGTGAGTTCTTGGCACATTCAGGGAAGCTTCAAGAGGCTCCAACTATTGACCAAGCAAAGAGTGGTCTCAAAGACATCTTGATACTTCTTTGAGGAAAGTCCCGAGGGAAAAGTGGGGGGTACTATGCTCCAAATTTTGACTGCTTTATGCACATAGGACTTGAAGGAATGAGAGTGCTCCTTAGTTTATACACAGACCCATGTATGACAAAGACAACTTATAGGGCCTGGGCAGCAGCATTGTTCACTGCAGCAGTCGCATTGGGCATCGGAAGACATTGCACTTGTCAGCTCTGGCAACTTTCTTGTCAGTACATTATTGACCAAAAGGTGTTGCCAATCAATCCATATGGGAACTGGAACAAATCTATGCTTGGCAATGAGGATATAGCAGCTGATGTGAACAAGTATCTGCAATCGCTCGGGACAGAGATCACTGCAGAGAAACTTGTTACCTTTCTAGCAAGCCTGGAGATGGTAGAGAAGCATGAGATTGAAAAGAAAATCACTGTTTAGACAGCAAGGTGCTATCTTTGTGTCCTTTCGATATTGCTATAAAGAGGCAAACAAGGGTCAATATGTGGATGTCCATGAGTGGGCAGATATTGTGTATTATTGGGATAAGAAGTTCCCCAATGGGAGGAACTCGAATCGCAGATGCAGAACTTTTTGAATGATGGTGAACCGGAAGGGGATGCACCACCAAATCCTGTCATGGTCCAATTTCATGATGAATCCATCTTCTACGCACACGATTGCAACCACCAGACATGGTATCATAAAAATGCACCTGCAAAGCCATACACTAAAGGTGAAGGTCATTCACTAACGGTGGCAGAATATGTGTCAGCCAAGCACAATTCGCTAATCTCACGCAATGGAAGCCAAAATGCATGATGGATCATGAAGCCTGGCAAGAATTGAGATGGTTATTTTATATCTGAGGACATCATAGCCCAGGCAAATGATGCGATAGATATTCTGAAGAATGACTATCCCAAATATCAGCATGTTCTTGTATACGACAATGCGACTATTCACCTGAAACATCCTGAAGGCTCATTATCTGCACGGCACATGCCTAAAAATACTCGAACTTGGCTCATCAAAGTCACTGAACGGGATGCAAGTGGAAATCTAGTCTACCACTCTAATAGCTTGTTGAAAAAGGCTAAGATTCACATGGGCCCAGGTCAGCTTCCTGATGGCAGCCGTCAGGATCTTTACTTCCCTGAAGGTCATGAACAGGCGGGAATGTTCAAAGGCATGACAGTTATTCTTCAAGAACGCAGTGTTGATATGAAGGACTCAAAGGGACGCATAAAGAATGCCGAGTGCAAAAGATTCAAATGCACGGAGGGTGCAACTGATTGTTGTCTGCACCGTATCTTGTTCAATCAACCAGATTTCGAGAGTGTAGACTCCATTCTTGAGACAGCTTGCAAAGCTCATGGTGTCGAGGTCCTTTTCTTGCCGAAGTTCCACTGCAAGCTGAATTTCATAGAGCAATGCTGGGGCTATGCCAAGCAAGTCTATCGCTGTAATCCCGACTCCTCGCATGAAGATGTTTTGATGAAGAATGCAATAGATGCATTGGCAGCTGTTCCTATCCTGTCAATGCGCCGGTAAGTGATTAGACCCAGCTAGAGTTTACATTTTAACTCACAAACACCCATCGCAGCTTTGCAAATCGTTCCCGTCACTTTATGAATGGATACGCTGTTGGTTTACATAATTTCTCTACTCACTTTACTTTCTAAAAGCCTTCGCCGCTCTTTGAGTTGTAGAATGGGCACAATTTTGGTACTTCTCGGTTGATTACTTGACAAGAAGTGAGTGGAAGGGGAAATCCTTCCGGATATGATATAATCAGACCTATATCTGAGTTTGCTAGGTCCCAAAAACGTTGTGGAAGGCGTACAGAATATTATAATACATTAAGAGTGGGTTTCGAGAAGAATTTGTCCCGATTCGGTTGAATCAGTCACAATGTGACCTCACCACATGACGTTAGTCGGCGATGTACCTTCCCTATCTTATGAGATACTGTGCGATGAGCATACAGAGGACCGCGGGATCCCGACTCTGGAGAAAATTCATGGAGGTGAGCTACACGTGACTAAATGCCTGAGTCATGGACAGCGTGTTCGATCCTTTGGCATTTGAACATCAAAGGATACCTCCTAGAATGGTACTCAAGCTGCATTCTACACGAGCTGTGAACCGGCAACCGATTTTCTCTCAAGTCCAGGCCTTTCTTTCTATTTGAAGTGCCCGTTGAAAGTTTTTGCTCGTGATCCGCTCTCGAGGCAATTCCTCCTGAGGCCTGAGGTCTTCAAAACAATGACTTTCGCTTCATCTGTGGAGCGTATCCGAGGCTGTGCCGGCTTCACGATTCTATACGACCATCGACAGAATCGACATGAGCTCAATGATAATCGGTAGTCGTTGCTGCTTTAAAGAATGGAATCACAAGAAGGAGAACGTGAGTTTTTGGTCTGTCTCAGTGTTAACTCAGTGCTGACTCATTCCCTCAGCTCGGGGAGCTATGCATTCGTATTTGATACCAGCTAGGCTTTCGGAGTTTTGGGAGGGTCTAGGTTCCACCTATCGATCCGATAGTTATACACCGGCGTTCAAATATTCATTGAAGGGCTCACTCATATACCAGCCGTTGTCCGCTTCGTAACTTTCTATACCTCATACGTTTCCGAACGCAAACCCCTGCTCTTCATAGTCTAGCAATCGAGTCAAGCTCACGCCATGTCTCTCACTGGAAAAGCTGCCATTGTCACCGGCTCGTCCCGCTCCATCGGTGCTTCCATTGCCATCCACCTTGCGAGCGAAGGTGCAATGGTGATGGTCAACTATGTCGGTAACGCCGACGCAGCCGCATCCGTCGTCTCCCAAATCAACTCTAAAGGTCCCGGAAAAGCCGCTTCGTGTAAAGCAGATGTCTCTACGATTGCTGGCGCGCAGACGCTTCTCGACGCGGCGTTAAAGGAGTTTGGACGTATCGATATCCTCGTACTGAATGCTGGGATTATGGGCAGCAAGGTCCTCGCAGATGTTGACGAGGCGTTCTTTGACAATCATATGAACATCAACGTCAAAGGGCCTTTGTTCCTCGTCAAGGCTGCAGCACCACTCATGACCGAAGGTTCGTGTTTCGCTTCTCGTATTCAATACATCCATTAACAAATTCGTATGTGCCACAGGAAGCCGAATCATCTTCCTCTCAACCTCTTTAACAGTCGCAAGCACTGTCCTCCCGAATTCTCTCGTCTACGTAGCTTCGAAAGGCGCTATTGAACAGGCTGCTCGTTCATTAGCCAAAGATCTCGGCACGCGCGGTATCACCGTAAACGTCGTGTCTCCTGGACCCGTCGACACACCACTCTTCCGTGATGGCAAGCCCGAGCAGGTTATTAACTTCATTGCGGGTCTCAACCCGTTCAAACGGATTGGAAAGCCAGAGGAGATAGCGCCTGTCGTGGCATTCCTTGCTAGCCCGAGCGCTGGTTGGGTTTCGGGGCAGAATATCAAGGTCAATGGGGTATGTTGATCTTCTTCGATATGCAGATTCGTGAAATGAACTGACGGTGTTCTATTCTCAAGGCTTTCACTGTATAAATTAGACGGAAGAATAGCAAATGAGCTGTATTTAATGGGACTTGTTCACTTTGTACAAAAATGACTTTGTTCAAACTCTTGCGTTTTGCGAGACTACAGTCTGCAGGGCTTGAATCTGTAATGTGCAGTTTGTGCAGACATTCTCAAGACAACAAACATACCTCATACCTTATACAAGTGTTTTTCCAGACTCAGTCTGAGTTCAGGTCTATCTGAGCGCTAAATTGCTCTGCGACTCTAAAGCTCTCTCCGGACTGGATTGTCTTGCAAGTCCACATTCGTTGTTGCAATATCAACTCCCTCTTTCAGATCAGCGTGAATCAATCAAGATCCTCGCCTTGCATTCTCGTTACAAAGATGGATATGATAGTCAACAATTCTATGGGAAGGACAAGAAGAACTTTGACTCCGAGTTGCCCATATTTGCTTCGTGAAAAACAGTTCTGACAAGTTCTTGACCGGTGGAATTTGTGAGCCTGCAAACACATTGAACTCATCAACGTCAGAATGTGCAGAGCGCCCAAAAGAGCGTCTTTCACTGGTCCATATCAAGCATATATTGAGAACTGTGTAATCGTTCGAAGTTTTGCTTTGTGCTCGGGCTGGGTGACGGAAGTGCTCCTTCGCCTCTCCATCACGAAGCTGTATCAATCACCACTTAGTTCGCGAACTTCGCGTCAGAGTCCATACCAGTGTGCTTTCATTCCATATACAGATTCGCATCTGTGGCTTGCTCTAGCTAGTTCAAACTGTGTTTAATCGAATCGATGATCTTCCATTCTCTTGTCTTCTCTTGTCCTTGCCAAGATGCATCATCCCGCCCTGTTCATTCACGCCTGAGTGCATGGTGAGCGAGTAGGTAGCAAAGGTGTCGACAAGAATGTGCATCAGCAAGTTGGGAAATTCATGAGAGCATGAGTGCATAGCCGCCATACCTTCCATACCATAAAGCAACAATTTGATCAAAATTTCTCCATACATCTATTGGCTTGTATGGAATTTTGAGTTCAAAGTGACCACTATTTTAATAATCAATTTCATTAGAGTGGTAGGATGCAAGCCTATTAACATGGAAAGCAGTAGAAACATCTAAACTATTATAATACTTGAGCTGGCAAGGTACAGGACAATGTTCATACATCAGCAAAACCCGTATTTTCGCTGGAGGTCTTGGAGGCATCCGGAGAAATGAATAGGTCTCCAGAGAGCTCCAGAGAGCTCCAGAGACTCTGGAGAGAACGAAGCTGCTTGATGGCACTTTGAGAATGATTGGACTTTCCTCTTATGGAGCTAGTCTGGCTGACAGCGAGACTAGCTCCAAAAATGATGGCCTTGGGTGCCCTTGACATAATGATGGTTGCTGTCAGCAACTCCTCGTGTCATCAACATGTTGTAAACTGTCAGGAAGTCATATAAAATGCACGACTTTCAACTTTCAAGCTTCGACAAACTTCTTGTATTTTTTTTTCTTCTCCCTTTGTCGCAGTACTATCCTCTTGCTGTAAGTTTCATCTTCAATTCTTCATACAATGTTTTTTCTGAAGCTGACTACCAGAAATGTAGAACATTTTGTGTGGGGCTGAGACTCGAGAGCAGGCAAGAAGAGTATCGAACATTGGAGGGGGGACTCGGAACTTGTGGAAAGCTTGTCAAATAATACTTGTTGTTTACTAGTAAGTACTACGTAACACTGAAATCTGTGATGTGCCTATAATCGTGACAATCTTGAGTATCAAAATTTATATTACCAATGCATGGTTACGACACACCATGGAAACTTCTGAATAGCTTTCGGGAGGTCTCCAGAGGTCTCCAGAGGTCTCCAGAGGTTTATATTGGTCTCTGGAATAGGGTACCTTGCTCCAGCTGCTCCAGACGCTCCAGGTGCTCTGGAGATCTCTGGAGACCACCCAGGTTTTGCTGATGTAGGCAGGTATAAGATGAATACCTTGCAAAACAGTCTCCAGATGGATAACTGCAAGGTGTGGGCAATGTCGCCGGGCATTATCATGGTAGCCCGGACGAACAACCCACATACCTGTTTTGGTATTACAGAATCATCCGTAAGTATTGTACCAATGCAAAAGTGCACAAAAATACTCAGTACCCCTGCATCATGAAACCCCCCAGCATATGTCTATTACCCAGCACTGACTATTGATTATCCCCCAAGATGTTAGTATCCTACCATAATGTTGGTAGTGGACACTGTTGTAAAACAGTGTCAACCCTCACCATCCCTGGACACCAGGAAAACACTATGGTGAGCAATTGACACCATCAACACAATGGAGGCAATTGACATCTTTCAACATCATTTTGTTCAATCAACATCAATGATTCAATTAGCATTGGTGATTATGCTTCTTTCAAAGGGGCATAAAACAAAACTAAAAAATAATAGTGAGCAGGACTCCTACTGGCCCACACAGTACCAATCCCTGCCCAATATTTTGGAATTTCTCAAATTTGCCAAGTCCGAGAACTGAACCCTAGAGCCGAGGGAAGTGGCTGCGCGCATGCCCGCGGAACCACTTCACCAAGACACCATTTATAGCAAAGACTTCTTAGTGCCCTATATAGGTTTTCAGATGTAAATACTTAACTACTTCCTCTCCTCTATTATCTATGTATTTAGCTGCTAGAGTTAGTTCAGATAATATATATCATGTGTGAGCCTCACCTCAGAGGCATTCCAAAGGAAATGGTGAGTCAATGTTGATGGTGTAAATGGTTTAAAATGATGTTGAAAAGATGCCAATGGCTTAGAGGAATGTTGAAAGATGTTAATTGCTAAAATCAATGGTAAATGGTGTCAACTATTAGATAAGATGGTGAAAGGGTGTCAATAGCCCAGCAGCATGGCTATAATAGACACTGCCTACATCTTGCTAGAATTTCAACATATTTCTAGTCTATTTACCATGGCATTGGTCAATGACCATCTATTACCACCATTGGACACTGTTGTGCGGGTTTCGTGATGACTGGTGAACAAATAAAAATAAAAGGTGGACATGAGCAGCACTCATACCCCGAAACCCAAGGGAGGATTCATCCATTACAACCATAACTGAGTCATTTCGTGGATGCCCATACTATGAAGGGTTGCAACGAATCCGTTCACGATGCATGCCGCAGATACCTGCATTGTTGCTGGGTGCATAGTACATTGCGACGGCAGCATAAAAGACATCTCCGGGCAAATCTCAAAGTCAACATCATCACCGGGACTCCCTGATAGCTGTTCATACAAGAACTGACGAGTTAACTCGGGCAGTTGCAGTAGTTGAGCATGCTCCGGTATCTCATTGAGGTACCGGGAATATTCGAGGGCTAAGATAAAGACTTGTTAGTAGGATACCCAAGGCCCGGGGTTGCAAACTTTCGAAAAGTTGACTGCAGGTCGAACTTTTCGGAACCAGCCTTTTAGTCGGACTAACTAACTACGTGTTCCCACACACCATATAAGTATAGTATATCAAGATTAGATATTGAATATTTTTGCCTCAGAGCCACCAGTTGGATTATCCTAAACTTTTTTGTGATATCTATGGACTATATGCAGTATGAATCTTCAAGGGACACTTTTAAAAAAAATATCATCACTGAAGTCTTCAATGACTGAAGTGTTGGATCTTGGTACTACTGTACCATTTCAATCGATTCGGCAGGCCCCTGTGACCGTGACTGGCCTGACGAAATTTTGGATTCGGCACCTCGCGGTGGAGCCGCGTGACCCCAGCAAAATTTCGACATTTTTGACCCAAAATTTGCGTTTTTGAGGCAATTTTGAGTGTGTCACCCCAAAAATTTCCGGCACTTTCGAAATGTGACCTGTGACCTGGTCAAATTTCGGCACGTCAGAAGGCCTCCGTGGCCCGTGACCGCCGAATCGATCAAAATGGTACAGTATCTAATAACTCAATCAGACATCTGGTGGTAAATGCAATGGACTAAGGAGGCCCCAAAAGTTGCCCAAATCACTCATTTAGAAGGGGTGTCAAAAAAAAAAATTTTCAGGCCTGACAGCCGGACTAACAGTCACTAACTAACCAAACCCCGGTTGGGCGCTTATTTTTTGCAGCCCCTTGAAATTCACAAGGTTGGAATCTAACTCCAATTTAAATCCTTCATTAGTCCATTGAAATATGTATGTTCTATACTTGTCTGAAAAAATACACTTTGCATATGTATTGGAATATTTTATCTCACACAATGCTTCAGTATGGTGAAGCATAATTATTGGCAGTGTGACTCCTCGACAACGGTCGGCCAAGAAGACTCTATGGCCACCCTCGGTGCTCCCTCGGATTCATTTTAAGCGCTCTGGAAGGGAACCGAGGGACCCCAGCGGAAATCACCCGGTATGATGTCACCGGGGTCCTAGATTTAATCAGTGCTCTACACGTTTTGACTATGTGCACGGAATTTGGGTGGGGTCCATTTCGGTATATAAACACTCTCAAGACCGTCGCCGAGACCAGACAACACTTCTTATCCACTCAATCCTACCTTGAAAACTCGATAACTCAAAATGAAAGTTTTGGTCCTTGGGTATGTGTTAACATCCAATGATTTTGCTTCACATCTGAACTGATTTCACGATAGTGCATCTGGCTTCATCGGCTTTCCCGCCGCCCAAGCACTCGTACGCGCTGGTCACTTTGTCTACGGACTCACGCGTTCTCAAGAGAAAGCCAAGGTCCTTGCTGGCGAAGAAAGTGCGTAACTCAATCTTCATCGCGCTCGATTCAATCTAATTCTTGATCTGCCCCATCCAATTATCCCCATCTAGTTGTCCCCGTCGTAGGTGAGATCGGGAACCCCGCCGCATGGGTGGACATTGTCAAAGACCTCGATGTGGTGATCGACGCTGTCGGAGGCACAGCTGATGTCAAGCAGCTCTCCCACACCACCCTCGCCGCTGTTTCCGCTAAAGCCAAAGCTTCTCGTCCCGACCATGCTCCCAAACTCACCTACATCTACACCTCCGGTACGTGGGTGCACGGCGACAACCGCAACGACGTCGTCACCGACAGCACCCCTCTCCGAGGCCCTGCAGAGCTCGTTTCTTGGCGTCCTGCCCAGGAACAGCGTACCATTCACGACCCCGTTCTCAACGGAATCGTCATCCGTCCCGCCCTGCTCTACGGTCGTGGTGGCTCTCTTCTCGCTCCGCTTTTCAAGAGCGCGTCTGAGGGACGTGTCGCGTGGCCTGGTACTCCCGGAGGCCGATACGCACTCATCCACACCGACGATCTGGCGGATATGTACGTCCGTGCTTGCGAGAAGGCTCCCATTGTTGGTGGAGTGATTTTCGATGCTTGCAACGAGTTCTCTGAGAGTGCCGATGATTTCCTTGCTGCACTCGTCAAGGTCTCGGGTGCGAAGGGCCCGTACGAGTACACCAAGCCCTCTAACTGTGCGTGTTTTTGATCTGTTTACTTCGCGCTGTATTCCTGAATTTGCTGTGTTGTATACAGTGTATGAGGTTGCCCTCGGTACTACTTCCCTCATCCGTCCCTACCTTGCTCGTACCCTTCTTGGCTGGCAGCCCAGCAAGCCCGGCCTCGTCGACGGCCTTCCTATGTACTACGCCGCTTGGAAGGCTTTGCAGTAATTTAGCACGCCGCAATAAATTGACGGAAGGATGGGACGAGGAGACGAGAAAAAAAAAAGGGATTTCCATTTGAATCAAAATCAGCTACGAATAGATGTATACATAGTTAGCATTTTTACGTTGTCGAAACGTGTTTTCATTTCTGAATGCCCGAGAATGTCAAAGCTACTCGACGACGATACGCTATTGCCAAAATTTGAACCACAGTATCGCTTCACGGCATTCTTGGCTGTATGGGTTCTGCTTCGGGATTTTCCCCTGGATCGCAGCCTTGTCATTCACACCAAATCTGTGTTTATAGTGGAGGCACTTACCCTTCACATGGAGAGCAATATGAAACGCACATGGACTTGTGCCAATGGTGACTTATTGAGAGCAATAACAATAGCAATTTGTAGGCGATCTGCCCCAATACACTTTATATTGCTCCAGAATTATTGCTCAAATGGTCACTATGAGGAAGCTCACAAGCTTGCAAACAGTGGTGCACTAAGTACAATACCTTGGCTGCTCCACTTGCAGCCCAATTACCTTTTCCAATAACCGTGGCAGATGGGAGAGCCAAAGTGACTACCAACCATGCTCCAAGCCCCCCAAAACCTACAGTAAATAACCAGGAGGAAGGAGCTGCACTCCCAGCACATAGAGGCAGAAGTCAGATGCTCTGGAGACGAGACAAACACCTTCAAGAGTTTCAGTCATCTGCAACTAATTTGGCATTGATAAGTATTCTGGAAAAAGTTCATTACACTTGCTCAAGGAAAAGTGGCAGAATCACCTGTTTCAATATCACAGCTTAAAACAGTCTTCAAAGAGTGCATGAATGCACCAGAGACACTGCCAAAATCCTTTGATGCTGCACATCATGGTCAGAATGCTCAAGCAGCCAAGGAAATTCCCAATGTCACGGTTGACATTAGGGTTTCCAGATACAATTCAATTCAATTTATTTGACCTAAATCCAATAAACTGTGAATTGCACTGATACATAAAAAAATATGAACTGGCATAAACCATGTAGTTGTATCAGTACAATTGGTGAATTGATACAATTCATGGTGATACATCTGATTTATATTAGTTCAAGTTTAAACTGATACAGACTAGTTTAAACCAATTTACACCATACCAAATTGCAGGAAACTAAAGATACTACATAGTAGCAAGCATAGTAGCAAGTGAAGTCCATACTCCCAATACTGTACCATTTTGAGCACTTTGTTTGGGGGTGTGACCTATGAGATTACCATTTCACCTTACTGTGCTGGTCGTTTGCAAGGGGGTACCGGAATTACAGTCCATTACACTATGGTGGGTGGTTGGTTGCTGCTGAGAGGCCACTAAATTTTTTTTCAAACCTATCTTTCAGAGGCTCTGAGAGCTTTGAAGGGTTAAATATGCTATTGGTAATTGTTATAGGTATTCATCTGTAGTTGATATATGCCAAATAGAAATATTAAGCCTAGAAATAGGCATCAGCGGGAGATATCTATGAGGTCATCTTCATATGTCATCAAGATTTGTAAAGTTATAGATAAGATTATTACCATATATGGTATATCAGACATCACGTGGGTGTTGCGTGGGTGGGTGGTTGCCCCTCCGAGGCCCTTGAAATATTTTTCGGCATGGTGTAATTTAATATTTTTTTCAGACCCCCTTGGTCGTTTGCCCTTTGTACATGCTCTACATGTAACATAACTAATTAGCCTTTGTAAACTCTCCACCTCACTCTGGATGCCATATATCTCAAAATATATTAGTTAAGGTCAAGAACTGTAAGCACTCATGAAATGACCTAAAAAGGCAATAAAAAGGTATACTTATACTCACTCTACACAATGTAGCTGGTCTAAATATACTTTTCAGGCATTTCTCAAGCTTATTTGACTCATTTCAAATTTGGACATCACAAAAATGCATTTTGAGGGTCAGTCAAAAAATATTTTTTAGGCCTCATGATGGACCCACCCTACCTACCCCCGGTACAGGATTTCCCGGCCCGGACCCCCTTGTTTAATAAATCATGAATTGTAGTGAGTTTAAATTGTGAATCAGTACATCTTTACCCAGTTTGTTTTTCAATACAATTCAATGCAATTTATGATTTATTTGCAGTTTATTAAATTGTATCTGGAAACCTTAGCTGACATCACTATGGAACAGTTCTTTGACTCCCCATTCACTGTGGGGGATACTGATGGTACAAAAATTGAGATTCAAAAGCATCCAGGCATAAGTGCAGCAGAAATTGAAGATATTCACTGCAAGAAGATTGTAAAAATAGACAGTGTTAAACTCTGCCATCTCATCAATTTGTGTATCTCAACTCACACTTGTCCTACTACATGGATCACAAGCATTCTCATTGGTATTCTCAAGAAATAAAAACCATCAGATGACCCAAATCACACCGCCAATAATCATGCTTCAGCTTGGCTGAAGCATAATGGGAAATAAATTATTTCAATCCTATACAGAGTGCACTTTTTTAGAAAAATATAGAAGTCATATATTTCAATAGTGCAATGAATCAATTGAATTCTGACATTCTGAATTGAGAACTTTATATAGATATGCGAAAGAGAAGCTTTCAATTGGACTCTAAGCTTTCAAATGGACTCTGAAAACAATAGATTCGATGAGGACTTGAAAGCCCTGCTTTCACAATAAGAGTGAAAGTAATTGCTTCAAAGAACAACTCAAAATTTCACTGAAATATTGCCTTTTGCTGTGCGGTTTGGCAGCAGCCTGGATTGGCCCAAGCATTGAAGTATTGTCTTTTGGGAACCAGCTGAAAGGTTCTTTGAAATAGTTGCTTTTGCTCTTATTGTGAAGTAAAAGTATTCAGTCTGCATTGAAACTATTGTTTTTAGAGCTCAATTGCAAAGTGCCCTTTCAGAAGTCTGTTTAAAATTCAAAATTGAGAGGGTCTAAATGTAATTCCTTTGTAAGTTCATTGGAATATTTGTTTTATATACTTGTATGAAAAAGTACATTTATCTTATGCACTGAAATAATTCATTTCTCACAGTGCTTCAGCCTGGCTGAAGTATAATCATTGGTGGTGTGAATAGTTATTGCACCATCTGCCTAGAGAGCTGTATGCTAAAATTTGTCACTCTATGCTATCCAACATTGCCCATCCCATGAAGTGGAACATATTGACGCTGCTCTTTGGGAACTCTTCACCTCAAGAGGTGTTCAGAAATTTAGGTGCCCATATGACCTTAGGGGGGTGGGGTCTGAAGGGTCCTTAAATCTGAAAGATTTTTAGTGGTATACAGCCATTTGCACCAGGTTTGACAACTCAAATTGTCATTTTTTTTTGACCTGGTTGAGGATGGAATTGGGAAGGAAACAAATATCAATCTATATACAAGGGCTCAAGGTGATTTTCCTTTTCAGTGATCACAGCTTGGTTGTGACTTGCCTAAAATTTGTGCACAGCAGATGACCCAATGCATTTGTGTATGTAGTAGTGATATGTCAATGCGGTATGGTCACTAAATGCTTGTAAGATATTTTGGGAAAATTTTTGGAACAATCTGCCTTGAAAAACCATTGTACTTATTGTGGGAAATAATTTCCCTATATGGCAGGTAGGAGGGGAGGGGCCTATGAGTGACCTTAAAGCTGAAATACAAGGTCATGTATAGATTTGATTATTTGAATACCTGTTGCTTCACCTATTGCCAGTGTCTTCCAAACTATGATGATAAGCGAGGCCCATGGGTACCTGATACAAAGGGAGAGGCTATACTCATGATTAATCCACCAGAGTATCACCCGGATCTGCTGAACAATCCTATCAAGGGGATGAGAAACAAAAGAAAAGTCACTAAAACTGTAGCATTAATTATACCGGCGGTCCATTCTAGGCATCTTGAAACTTCACCTGACTGCATACCAAAAACGCCGGGTAGCAAGAGGATATGGAAAAAGGTCTCAGAAAACCATGTAGGCAAAAAAGGTGATTGCCAAAGTCAGGGACATTGATGAAGATCAGCCACCCCGTCCTCGACAGCATGTAAGACGACGTCGCAGGGGAGGAAAAAGGTTAGGATGCCCAGGAAGACTACTAAGGAATGTTTTAGACAAGGAGTCGGAGTAGGTGATTTGGCAGCAAATTGGGAAAGTGTAGTAGGTTATTCTTATATAGATTCGAAAGATATGACTTTGCACCCTGCTAGTGACTATAATAGAAGGCGGGTTACAGGCCTAAGCATTTTCTGCATCACAAACCTTATTGGCACGAGTCTCATTCCAAAATCTGCTACAAAACTCAACAAGGATTTCCATCTATATAGCCAGTGCTGAGAATCACTAATCATCAACGCTAGTCAACATCATGTATTGCCTGGCTCCGTGCTAATGCTACTCAATAAGCAATGCTACCAAGCTCTGCAGTCTGCAGAGTCAGATGTCAGCATGCTTCGCTCATGAGCCTCAGTCAAACGGATACTACTGATTGGCAGGAGGCGGAATGAGAGGTCCGAGACTCGTTGGAAAGTATGTTTGATCCTGTGCAGGAGTTCAGGAAGAAAGAGATGTGAGCAATAGCGCCTGCATGTTTCCATTATTTGCGCATTTCAATAGGCTGGCATAGACAAAAAATGATATCTTGCTACTGCTCCATTGTATGCAGGCAACTACGTCGCATTCACATTCCCAATCCAATCACTCCATTTGTGCTCCCCGTATTGCCTCCTTTGGTCCAAACATCGCTCCATCCCTGCTTTCAGTAGACCATATAGATGTCTGCCTCGCATCGCATATGCTTCGCGCCCTTCTGACGCTCCCTTTGTTCATAGTTTGCGCCTTCAATGTGCTCGAGGTTCGAAATAACAAAGCAGTATACAGAGCAGTATACACAAGGTATGCAGTACGAAGGAAGTTGATGCTGAACCAGTCGGAGGATGAAGACTCGAAGGTGCGAGATGCGTAAATAAGCATCTAGAGACCGTATAACAGTTGAATGGAGCAAGAGGGAAGGAAAGATACTACGTGTGTCCACTGTCGCTCTCATCAAAGTGTGAAGATCTAATGAGGCACGTGCACTGGCTTTGAAATATAGACGTCCATCGAATCAGGATTCAGCGCCTCCTGTTTATTCAAATTTGTCGCTGAACGCGCATACAACATTCAAACGATAGGATGCATAGGGTCCCTGGTTATTCACAGATATCTAATAACGACTCAATTTCAAGGTGTTTGTATGTTACTCGACTTGTGCTTATAGGTGAGTTCTAATCATAGTTCGTAGTACAATTGTACAAACGTAACATTGATGATTCTTTCAGTTTACATCCCTCTCCAGCCCAAGAACGTCCCAGGCAGCTTGGGCCTCGTCATATGCCCTCATTACTATCTCTTCGCGACCCTTGCTCCGAGGCTTGAATGATACTGGATAAATCCTCGGAACGCTCACAAAACCACTTGTGAAAGTGCCCTCCTCATCAGTGATATCCGGGACCTTCGCTCTTCCAGTGGCAGGATCAATAGGCGCAGCGAAGTCAAAAGCCCAGAGGATACGAGATAATACGATGAAAAGGGAGGCTTCTGCGATCTGAGAACCAAGACAAAATCGCCGGCCCCAACCAAACACATAGCTGTCATTACTTTCAGCAAATGCGAGATGCGCTATTGAGATGGGCTTACTGATCGCGATCTCGAGCTTCCGGTCCAGAGCCCCATTGCATCTTCTTGCCATCCGTATGCAAGAAGCGTTCAGGTTGGAATGCCATTGGATTTGGGTAGACCGCCGGGTCAAGATGGATAGTCCAGACGTTTCCGATGACGGTAGATCCTTTAGGAATGAACATTCCCTCATACTCATCGTCTTCATCAGCGAGATGGGGAATACCTAAAAACGTACGCTTATCATCGGATGAGACTTGGACCAAAGCTGAGTCTTACCCATTATAGTCGGAGGTCTTCTTCTCAAGGTCTCCTTGATACAGGCAACGAAATACGGACATCTATCTTCATCCTCGAACTCGGGCATCCGACCATCACTTCCATTCACTGCACCGACTGCAGCATCAATCTCGGCTCTCACTCGTTCCAATACCGGTGGATGTGCAAGCATGAACAGGATGAACGTCTGCATCGTACTGGCTGTCGTATCACTTCCGGCCTCCAGGACTGTGCCAGCAGTGTACGCGATCAGCTTGTCTCGCAGGAAGCCGTCCGGTGTTACACCAGTTCCAGGGACATCCATCGAATGCCCGCCTTCACTTCGTTCACGGAGATACGTGTTGACGTAGGAGGTGTTGGCTGTTCCGTTCGAAAGCACTTTCTTGCCTTCGTCGAGGAGACCGCCCCATAGGTCCATCTCCCTGTTGATGTATATCAGCTTGATGTATGGTGATCTGCGATTCCTGCACTCACCATTCATGCATCTTGCGACCTGCGATGCGCCACGGTGCCAGAAAGTCCGGAAGCTTGCGTATAATTGGGAACAAGTCGGCCCTAGGAGAAGGCAAAAGTTTAGACTGGACGTCAAAATATGTCATCGGCAAACTTACAGGTAGTTCCCGGGCTGGCCTACATGCGCAAAATTAGCCAGAACATCGTAGATTTTATGCCTGCGAAACAGTATGAATCAGGCGCATGAATCAACATGCTTCAAACGCCCTCACAATCGCGGGTTCTTTATTGCCTTATTGACACGATTTCCGTACATGGCTGTCATCACCACGCTCGTTGTCTGTGGTTCATTTCGCAGTCAGCCGACAGAATTCACGATGAAGAAATGAAACTTGCGTACATATCGCCGAATGAGCGCAAACCAATGTGTATCCGGTACCTCGGCTTCAATCACAGCTCGTTCGGAAAACTTTGGATCAAGCGAAGCATCACCGTGCTTCATCAGGTCGAAGATTGTCACTCGGGACTCGAGTTCTTGGACGTTTCGTACCGCTTTCGCATGAGCAGCAGGTCGTAGCGCAGATGTCAAGGATTTATGAGCAGTCTTGTAAGTACGTCAGCATCATCTTGGGCATGCGAAATCACTCTGAACGCTAACCTTCCATTCTGTATCATATGGCAAGAAGACTAGGCGCTGTCCGTCCGACATTATATCGTGAGCAACATGGGGAGGTGCGCGTGAAGAGTAAATCTTTGAACGCGTGTTGAGTAGGTCGTTGGCGGCTTTAGCCGAGTTCAATACGATGATGTTCTGAGGGCCAAGCTTCAGAGAGAAGACGGACCCGTATTCCTTTGCCCATTCTCGGAACTTGGGGTACGGGCGAAGAACGGGGACTTGGAGGAGGTTTCCGAGTATAGGGATTCGGCGGGGCCCAGGAGGAAGGTTCTTGCCTCTACGAAGGCCGCTGGTCGTCGTTTGGATGAAAACGAACACAGATACGAGTGCCGCCAGTAAGATGCCGTAGTTGATCATGTCTGGATGCGCAGATTGACACTCAGGACTTTGCTTTTATCATTGTTTTAGGATGGCGAGGTGGCAATTCTCCGCACGATGCCGTGATTTGCGGTGCTAGGGTTGCACTACAAGGTCAGCCCCACCAAAAATTCCGCTGGCGCTCAAATCAATGATGACAGTATTGAACCGACGCTGACACTTAATGACGAGCGGAGTTTTCTTTCCCGTCCCTTTAACTTTCAAGTCGTGCCCTGCCTTCCAGTCTCGATGGCCAGCGAAGACGTTCAGATTGCCCAGCATCCGCAAATTGATGGGCTCGTGAAGGCTGAGAAGAAGAAGGACTCCTTCGAGGTTCACACTTTTGTAGCTCCTCCCGTAGAGGAAGTACAAGAGAAGTCTGATGCGGGACCTCCGGATGGTGGACTTCACGCGTGGCTCACTGTCCTCGGTGCTTCTCTAGTCGCTTTCAGCACTTTTGGGTAGGTCTCGAGTGTTATTTTCTTCTCGAAATCAAGGTTAGCTTAATTGTTTCTCTTCACAGGACTGTAAACGCATTTGGTGCCTTCAACGACTTCTACCGCCGAGAGTACCTGTCAGACGACTCACCGACCCTTGTGAGCATGATCGGCTCTGTCCAAGTCTTCATTCTTTACTTTTGTAAGTTTCATTTGTTGAGATGTCACATAATATACCTAGGGTTGACGCTCGTGCAGGCGCTGCTTTTGTAGGGCCTGTGTTCGACGCATTTGGCCCGAAATACTTAATTCCTATGAGCGGGCTCATCGCTAGCTTTTCTTTATTTATGTTATCGATCGTCCAACCCCATCATATTTACCAAGAATTCCTATGTCAAAGTGTCCTCTTTAGTGTTGGGGCTGCTTTTGGGTACGTCTCCGATTTCTGATGCATCAAGAATCACAGACTGACTCTTCTTCATCAGCTTTTTTCCCTCATTGTCAGTCGTCACTCATTGGTTTGCGAAGAAATCCGCGTATGCGTTAGGAATTGTGTTGGGCTGCGCTAGCGGGGGAGGTATCGTTATGCCGATCATGCTGAATAAACTGATACCTCTCATCGGCTTTGGTGGGTGTCCTTTCCGATGCAAATCTTGAAGAAGCTCACTGACTCTCTTACAGGATGGACCATTCGAATTATCGCGTTCATCGTACTTATCTCCTACGCAGTCGCGACCGTGACTATCCGTTCTCGGCGCCCACGAAGGCCTCTACCACCGCTAAGACGCATCATTGACTTTGGCGCCTTCCTCGACCTCCGCTTCACGCTCTTTGCCGCCGGTGCATGGCTTACGGTTATTAGCATATTCATTCCGTTCTTCCAAGTCGGTGCATATGGCGTAGCCACTCATGGTGCAAATCCGCTTACACCGTATTTGCTTGCTATCATGTGTGCCACTAGCATTGTCGGACGGGTGCTTCCTGGCCACATCGCCGACAAAGCCGGAAGGTTCAATACGATCGTGGTTGCGACGATGATCAGCGCGATCCTCGTATTGGCACTGTGGTACACTTCGACGGCGGAGAGGAATATAGTAGTGTTCGCTGCACTATATGGATTTGCATCCGGGCCGTTCTTTTCGCTTCTTCCTGTAAGTGAGATTCAAAGCTTTTTTGGAATGCAACGTCCTGAGGAGTTTGATAGGCATGTGTGGCCCAAATCTCACCTCCCGAGCGCGTAGGAGCACGGATCGGAATGCTCTTTGCTACCTTATCCTTCGGCGCTTTGGCAGGAACTCCCATCGGCGGTATATTCATTCGTCAAACGACCGTGGCCAACTTTGGCCACCTTATTCTGTACACTGTAAGTGAACTGCGATGCATGCCTGAGTTCTGGTCTGATACTCGTTGTTCTTTAGGGTTGTTTTATCCTCGCTGGATCTTTCGTTCTCCTTCTTGCGCGTTTGAAATGTAACAGTCGTTTGCTTGTTATCGTGTGACGTTCTGTTTTGACGCCATTCTTTATCTTGTACTTAGCATAGCGTACCAATATTTATCGTATATCGTATATGGACTCATTCATATGCATGGCCTCTGATAAGCCGCCTACGTTCAACTTATCTCGGAATAAGCCAGACTATGGCTAGTTCGGAGTAAATGGGACTAATATAATAAGTTCGGAATGGAATATTACTTGCAAAGAGGTTTGGCTGGGCTTTAGCCCCGCGTTCCCGCCCATGGTCGCCGGGTGAACCGGACGACCCAAACAGAGCCAGAGCTCAATCGCGGGAGAACGGCGAAAACAGGCAAGGAGAAACCCAAACAGAGCTCAGGGTCTGAATTAGAAGAGTGAGATGTAACTATTCCAGTGAAAGACTGAGGATGAGCATTATGTGCTACTTTCAACTTCGATTGAAAAAGGTCATATGAGAATCGGACTTCCAGAAGTGTTGAGTTGGGAAAAAGAAAGACGGTTTCAGTGCAGGCCCAAATAGACTGTACAGAAGAGCAGCAGAAAGTGGTGGAAAGGCTCCTCATAGATGGCAAACAGTCTGAGGACATCCAAGACATGAATCGCAAATTAATTGCCAAGTAGGTCAAGAACGCGAATGGAATCTGAAAGATTATAGGGGATAGAGTAAGACTCAAAGGCTTAAGCATTACATATAGATGTCAGTGACAAAATGGAATTGCTCGTAAGGTGAAGATTTAGTAAAAGTGGGGAAAAGGCTTGTATTTGCTGGCGAATTCCTACATTTTGGAGATTATAGATACTTTAAATAATTGTGCCTTCAAGTTAAACAGTTGGTAAAGGACAAATCTGCGGGAAGTATTGACAAAAACAGTTTGACTATAGATTGCAACACGAGAAGAATAGGTTGAGTTAGCAGCCACTGGATCACCCAAAGCGAGGGCCGAATTAAGAGAATAGTATGGCGGAGGAATTGTGAACGTGAACGTGAACGCCGAATTGGAATTAAGAGATTGAAATCATAAGAGGAGTCTGAGAACGTGCCTGGAAGGCTTGGTAGTTGGTGGCCAAGTGAAAGGAGAATATGAGTTGTTCATTGAGGGTGGTAGTAAATGTATATCTGCTGTGTCCGTGGATACTCAAGTCAAAAGGTTACTTTGGTCATTATGAGCAAGTCTGGGTAGAAATGAAGCACCGAAGGTTCAAATCGAGGAGATAATAAAATGTTCCGTCCCCGTAGGCAGACCATTACCATTGGAGACTACAGGGATTTGTGTCTGGCTGAATCAGGAATAACTGTCGGGAGTGCAGATCACCATATAAGAATTATGCTGTAGACGGAAAGTGTTGAGACCTAGATCTAGATCATGGACGAAAACACGGGAAAATCCTCAGATGATGAACGGAGTCAAACAGCTATATATAAGAAATACTTAGATCATGGATGAAAACACGGGAAAACTATCGTAGTGTCAGTACATGAAGCAAACGCCACTGGATCCTCCAGTTTGAGGTTGTTCAATGGAATGGGGTGGATGTCTGCAGATAGGGCAACAAACAACTTATGACAAGATGCAGGATACAGTTGAGAAGTAGTTTCATTAACAACTGTGCAAGATGGAAGTACAGGTGACAAGACAGGTACAGCCTGTAAGGTACTAGCGTTGCTACTTGATGCAATCATTGCAGTAGGATGGTGATTCGTAGAAGTACTTGTAGTTGTATTCGTATTGCGATTATGGTTCGTATCCGTGTTCGTATTGCCCTGTTTAGCGTCACCAGCATTGTCGCGGGTGTTGCCGTCGGTGGAGACATTCCCATTACCACCCCCATTTCCATCCCCATAAACGCCATGTTTCCCTCATCTGGTTGCAGTGCCCTGCTGCTGCTGCTGGTTTTGGTTCGAGCCCAATCTATTGTTGTTGTTGTTGTGTAGGTTTGTTTGATTCTGCGCATTGATAAGTTTTTGAGCAAAATCGTCAAACATAACACAAGAAGGAATAGCAAGTGGGTTGTTCAGCAGTTTCTGGCATTCGTTGGCGGCAAGGACATATCAAAGACCAGAGGGAAAGTGTTGGATAAAGCGATTGAGGATGGTCACCCAAGGGATGGTGTAGCCAAAGCCACCAAGGGTGGTAAGTCCAGAAGACCGATCTGTTATGAATTTGAGTACATTTCCTGCAAAGATAAAGCAGCAGTAAGGTCGGGTGCAGTCTGGCAACCACAATGAAGATTCTCATACATCATGCATGCAGTGTGTCTGTGCCCTTGTAGATCAATTACCAGACCCAGTAAACCTCAAACATCATCATGAAGGCATGCAGCAATCACAGACAATGCCCAAGCATCATTCCTGTCCCAAATATGCCGAGCTTCAAGTTCTGCCTGAGTAGGGGGATTGGATAGCTCCGGTTGGTAGATTGGGGTGTTCCACTCAGTTTGCGCTATTCCAGGAGCGGGCTCACTGCAGATGTGACCAATGATACCAGCATTGGCCATGGCTTGCGTGAGGACTTCATTCCAGCAGTGATAGTTGGCATGACCCTTGAAAGCATCCTTTTCACCAATAGTGGTTGTAAAAGCTGTTAGAATTGAGCTATATTCGACTTTGACCCAGAGGTCGTCTGGCTTTGTATCGTGTGGTGGTGGAGGATAAGGATAGGGATAAGGAGCATATGGGTGGAACAGAGGATAGTGGTATGGAGGGGCAAACATTTGCTGGGGTGGTAAGCCCATACCAGGGGGACCATATGACGCAGGGTGCGCGACTCCAAATGGGTGCGTATTTGTGACACTAGATGGGTGCACAGGCGAAACACCATGAGGGTAAGCATTATTAGGTTGCAAACCATAGCTTGGGTGTGCTGGATTAGGCATCGAGGTTACCCTGGGAACCTGGTCATGGTGAGCATCACCATCTTCCTCAATAGGAGCAAGGTTGCTCGGATCAAAGAATAGTACTGGACAAGGTTGCTCGAGGACGGGACCAGGATCTGGGGCACTGGTAGGGCAACAAGCAGAAGCAGAAGGAGAGCAAATTGGCGCCGGAGGGACAGAGTTGGAATGCGGCAGGATGTAGGTATTCTGGTATGGTAAATATTGGTAAGGAGATGGATTACTATCAGAGGGATGTATGTATCATGAGTCATAGAGTCCATGGAGGGAGTGGAGGGTGCAAAAGATATCGAAAGAGCAGTATTAGGTTGGAGACGTTATTCCTGCAGCTCACAAATTGGCATGCATGGAGGAATCATCGGCTTGTTTGGTACATTAGGAAGTGGATGTTCAGAATGTAGGGAATCATTCAGGCGATGGAAAACGGACTGTAATGTATTGGAGAGGGACATGGGTAAAGAACCAAGAGAGGATGGAAAGGAAGGAAAAACATATGGTTGTTCAGATGGATGGGGATAATTCTGTACATACGCCGCATTTCCCTGTCCCTGTCCTAATGTTCCACCCAAGACAGACAAAGGAAAAACATAGTTTTGAGGTAAGAATCAATTTTGCGGCACAGAGGTTGGAGTCGAATAAGCATCCTCGGGTTGATTTCAAATTGCATTAAGCGAGGGAGATCCCAACAGTCGATTGCGATTAAATTGGGATGAATCCATATAAGATTAAGAAAGGACCAGAGAATAAATCCAGTTCGTGTGCACGTGAAGGTTTCGGTACCACAAACAGGTAATAATGAGCTGTGAGGTGAAGTAAAAGCCAATTCGTTCTTTGCAATGATCCAGAAATAGGCCCTAATATTTTAAGGACACCATAACCTGTTGAGACCTAGATCTAGATCATGGACGAAAACACGGGAAAATCCTCAGATGATGAACGGAGCCAAACAGCTGAAGAGCAGGTGTGGGAATCGGTGGTATATATGAAGCCACCGGTCACATGCCAAACCAGACTATGCCAAAAGAGGAGGCCAAAGCAGAGAATATACATAGTGTAGTCTAACAGAAAGCAATGGTGCAATGGGTTGTTAGGGTAGCTTTGGTACCGAAGTAACCTGGGAATGGATAATAGATATTGAGCAAAAGGCAAGAAGTCTTGTTAATCCGAAGACCAGAGTTAAGAAGATTTCGGCAAATAGGAAATACAAAAAGAGTATCCGATTAGTAGGAAGTGGTTAAATACCTCCTTATTGTCAATCTAAGTCAAGTTACGGGAAGTCATGGTCGGAAGACTATGTTGCAAAAAAAAAAGGAAGTATAGTAGAAATATTGCAAAAAAAAAAAGGAAGGGTGAGAACTCGAACAGTAATGGATAAAGAGTGGACATATTGGGAAGAGTAATATGAATGAGGGTGCAAAGTAAGGTGTTGGTAGTTGAGGATGAATTTGATTCAAAACGGTCTTCACCCGTCAACAGTGGAAGTGCAGAAAATAGTACATATTGGTCCTGACTTGAGAAGATAGCCTTAAGGATAGGGGAAACGCAAGTGGGCGAGAAAATATTCTTGATCCTGGGATCATTCTTGACTTGAGTCTTGAGAATAGAGATTCCCATACAAGTGTATTATGATAGAGAATATTGGGACATTTGAGAAGGGGGAATGCAAATAGAAGTAAGAGTAAACTTCACTCCAGGATTAGCCTTGACTCCAGTGTCCGTAAGAGTGGGATTCGGAGATTGAGACTTCAAGATACACTTGATGAATAAACATATAGGAATAGAGATGCAAAAGGTAATCTCAACTTTGCAGATAGTGGTGCATAGGGAATACTGATAGGAGCACAGATAGTGATATGAGAGAATAGCTTCGACTTGAGAGTATAAATGCAAATAGAAGTGCAGTAGATTAATCTTGTAAATACTTAGTAGCAATGCAGGAGTACAAGAGGTCAATCTCCACCTTGTGAACAGTGATGCGAAGACTAGTTTAGACTTGATAATAGGAATACGGGAGTGCCAGAGAGTAGTCTCAGATTTGCAGTGAATCAGTAGTGCATAGCAATTACCTCAACTTGAAAATAGTAACACAGAGGTAGAATGGAATGATCTCTTCTTGACAAAAACAGTGCAAGAAAATAGCCTCAGCTTGAAAATGGAACTGCAAATAAAGGTACAAGAAAATAATCGCGACTTTGCGGTAAATGGTGGTGCAAGGGAATCACCTCAACTTGAGCATAATAATATTGCAAGAGTAAAAGATATTGAGCTTGGCTTCAATACCAATAGGTAGTGCAAGGGAATTACCTCAACTTGAGGATAGTGAATACAGAAGTACAGGGGAATAGTTTTGACTTCATGCATAGGGTGCAAGGAAATAGCCTCGACTAGAGAATAGAGTAGCAAATATAAGTATGAGAGAATAATCTCAACTTTGCGCAAATATTAGTGTGAAGGAAAGGCCTCGACTTTGGAATGGGATAGTGAATGGAAGTACGAGATAATGATCTCAACTTTGGAATATAACACATATAGCGAAGGAAGCTCAACTTCAGAAGACTTGAGAATAGAATAGCGAATGAAAGTACGAGAGAATAATCTCAACTTTGTGGGAATAGCTGTGCGAGGGAATAGCCTCAACTTGAGAATAGAATAGCGAATGAAAGTACGAGAGAATGATCTCGACTTTATGGGAAATAGCGGTGCGAGGGAATAGCCTCGACTTGAGAAATAGAATAGCGAATGAAAGTACAAAGTGGATAGCGGTGCGAGGGAATAGTCTCGACTTGGGACTGAAACCGTGAATGGACGCACAAGAGAATAGTCTCAACTTCGGTAATGGTAGCGCAAAGAAATAGCATTAAGTGGTTAATTGGAAGTTTGTCGGAGGGGATAATCTTGACGTCGAGGAGAAATAGAGGAAAATAGAAAGGAAAGGGGGATAAGGGGTATATGGATTGAATACTCACCTGTTAATCGAGCCACGGAGAATTACGATGCGAGCCAAGAACAAGTGAATTTATATCTGAGTGTGTAAAATGCATATAGACATCTGTAGCCAGTGCCGGTGCGAGGAACGAAACGAGTTCCATGCATTGTGACAGTGGGATCCCACTTAATTGCTGATGCCACAGTGCGCGCAATGCGTATGCACACTACCAACCTAATGCAAAGAAAAGAAAGTAGTTGTCGGAATGGTAGGTACGACATGCCATGACGCGGCGGTTTACGTGCGACGGATGAGGTATGGCATTGGTTGTAGTAGACCGTGTCCGGTGGAAGGTAGCGTGAAATCCGAGCGCGAAGGTTTTATGAGGTAAGGCACGAAAGCGGAAGATGGGTTTTGGGTTGGTGAAAACAGCGAAATTCCCTGTATGTCCAATGATAGTGCAAATGGGAGTCCTGGAGGAGCAAGGAGCGTGATGATGAGGACGTGAGATGCAGCCTCTGTGTCATACTGCTCTAAGCAGATTGTTGGTAGAATTCCGTCCAAGAAATTGGGTTCGGAAAGAGAAATGGTAGTTGTAAAAGACAATAGGAAGCGTAAAGTCATCAAAGGGATATCTATTGGTTCGGTAGGATCGACGGAATTGAGCGTGTTGTTACTGTACTGCTCGGAAGGCTGGAATTCGGAGGAGGCAAAGGAGGCATTATTTCCTCAACTAGACCTCGCTTCCATTATCAGCGAGTCAGGCGTGCGTGTCAGCTGAAGCGCGCCGTTGAAATTTCTGCCACAACTTTTCTTCTGGAGATGAGATAGCGGGAGAAGATGGAATGTCTTCTATGCCATTCAGAGCACGTAAACAGCGTTAGGCGCTCCAGTTCTACTTCTCGAAGTCTCGCTTCAGCTTGGAATCGATGGGAAGTAAGATTGCCGATGGTCTGAGGGAGTATCGTTGTGGGATTCCTGAGTCTGGCAGGCGACTATATTTGAGCAGAAACTACGAGTAGTCGATATGTCGAGAAATTCAGCGAGAAACAAGCTGAATTGTTGGCGGTGAGAGTCAAGAGCAACAAGTTAATAGGCGCTAGATCAAGCGCCGGTTGACTCACTGGCTTATCCTCTGATAAGCCGCCTACGTTCAACTTATCTCGGATTTTCTTTTTTTCTCAACGATTCATCATACAGTCACTACTTCAAGACGACAGAGTTCTATACAATTTCTCTAATTACTACAATGGGCGACGAAGCGAAATGCTCCAGAAAAGCCAGCCTTGGTTAAAGGAGCGGGACTTGAAGGAGCTCGTCGAATCCGGGTCCAGCTCTTCGACGACAGCCTCTATTCTCAACCTCTCCAACACTTTCTCACCAAATGCTTCGACTAAGAGTCCCTGCCATAGCTCCTTCCAGCTCGACGCCGAATGACAGAAAGTCTTTCCGAACTCCATCTGCATGATTCCTTTCTCTCCAGTTGGACTTCCGCGATGCCTACCAAAGATGATGGTCTCCTCGTTCACACCGTCGTCGACGTTTATAAGCGTGATGAGGCGACGAGCAAGGTCGACTTGTTTCTCCTCGTCGAACAGATGGAACAGAGCACCCGCGTACAAAATGTCGATCTTTCCAATGAGGTCCTTCAACCCGAAGGATCCGGTGCTCGTGATCGAGTTGGTCTCAGAGCGGAGCGGGAGGGTGAATACGTCGTCAGCAAAGAACTTGATTGGCGTAGGTGATTTAGTGTCGGGTCCATCTCTGTAAAGGCTATGGCCTTCGACGACAAATTCGTGCTGCAGGTCGCATCCGTATACGTTGGTGTTCGAGGTGTTGGTGGGATATCCATCCTGTACGAGCTTACGGAGATCGGTGCCCACTACGGTGGTGAGTTAGTTGTCTTTCTCTTGTCGGATTACAACACCGAACTTACTGCAGCAACCCAGGTCCATCACAACTGGCGCCTTGTCAGCAGGCGCTTTGCGAGCATAATCTATAACGTGCTTGTAAATCCCATTTCGCTGCATGAAGAAACAGACGAAATGGAAATGCCGGATGCACGGGTAGGGAAGGGCTTTACTGAGGTTGGAGGTAATTCTGATGCTGTCGATTCGAAGGTCCGGTCACTCACTATGCACTTCATTAGGGGATTAGCGCCTGCAGCAGGACAGCAAACAGACCGAATCACTTACGCTTCTCTGGATTTGAACAAGATGTCCCTGACTTCTTCGGCACTCAAATCCTGCTTCAGAGCCCTCCTAATGAAGTCTGCCGTCTCCTGTGTGATGGTCAGGTCATCTTCTTCGAGGCTTAGTACCGGATAGGATGACATGGCGTGGATATTTTTCGCGTCGAGGATTTTCGGAATGGGATCTGTTTTCCAGCGGCAGTCCAGCATATTTTTATTTAAAGTAAGCTGTGTTTCGCTTTTGTTATCATGTCGGCAAGACATTGATTTGTTGAAGATTTCCGTACAGTCTCGTCACATCCTGAAGAGGCCGGATTACGGAGATCTCAGTGGAATACAAATTGTCTTGTCACATTCTCCGTACCAGTCAATCGTTGCGATGAAGTCGGGATGAAAAAGTGCGCGGTCTTGGTTGTTTCGGTCTTGCAAGTGGCGTCGCCAGTCAGAATCAGGAACTCGTAGGTACTATTCATAAACATCGAACTGTATACTCTCTTTCACGCGTACTTTCAGCAGTAATGAGCTCCCCGCCGGTTGTGAATGTTTCTGTCTTCGACGGCCAGGGAACAAGCGCAGTGAATCATTCTGCTGCATGCCGTCAAGCTCTAGAAGATGCTTGTACAGCAAGTAGCGGTGTTTGAAAGTCAACTGAGCCTTCTTGGTTCCTTCATTGTTGACCACCGTGTGGGTGATCACCCTCTTTGTCCTGCGTCTGTCTATCACGAGCTCGCTTTGGAAGGTGTTCAACTATACTACTGTTCGTGCAATCCAGAAGTACATTTCTGCGCTCAGAACGGATGTTAGCAAAGTCGTTGGACCGGAGGTGTCGATTGTCGCTGCCGTTCCCTCGCTTGGTCCTCTTCCGGTACCTCTTCAGCGTTCCAACAGCGCTCAACCTCCCTTGTTCCTCTTTCATGACGGGAGTGGTCTCGTGAACTACTACGAGCGCGTCGATAGCCTTGATCGGGATGTTTGGGGTATCTATAACCCCAAGTTCTCTACAGGAGAGGATTGGAGCGACGTTGAAACGATGGCTGCTCATTACTCGAAGATTATTACCCAGACTGTCTCCGGACCTTTGCTTATTGGAGGTAAGTTTCAGTATACGATTTGTGTCCTCAAAATTAATATTCGCTTTCTGTTTGTAGGATGGTCATTTGGCGGGATCGTGGCATTTGAAGCTGCGCGCCAGCTGCTCGCCCAGGGCCACGAGGTGCGGGGAGTACTTTTGATCGACTCTCCGAGCCCCATCGACCATGTCCCGCTCTCGGACTCGCTCATCCAGGGCATCCTCTCCAATGGATCCATATGCTGGGACGCTACAATCCGGTTCGGAAGGGACAGAGCTTAACCTGCAAGGTCGCTTTGTTACGCTCCCGGGATGGGCTCGTTGTTCCTCAAGTTTCTGGCGTTCCCGAATGGCTTGCGGATCGAAGCAATCCTCAGCAGGCTCTCGTTGGATGGTAGTCGTTAATACAGAATCCCATCAAGATATGGGATATTCCAGGCCACCATTTCGAGCCATTTTATCCAGCTAGTGTGAGTGGCTTTGTTATATTCCTCGTCGATCGCGAGCCGTTCTGATTTCCGTCAAAGATCAAGGACGTCTCGAGGGTCATGGCGGAAAGTTGCAATCACTTGAGTCGACTTGAGTGTCGCGCACTGTAATAGAATACTTGCTCGTTCTGGAAGACATTAATTATTGGTTTCATTGTAAGATATTTTATCGTTATAGTGGGGGTTTACAGTAATGTACGGTTTTCTTGCACATGAAAGAGCAGTACAAATATTATCACGAGAGAGGCTTTGTGATGTGCCAACGCAATAGTCGTCGCTTTCCCTTGTTGCCCTGCTCACAGTGCCTGATGCCACAAACATTTCTTCCATTCAGCAGGAGCGCGATACAGATAACATATAACCAGTCGTTTCATGTTCCTTCTCCGATCCAAACAGGATCTCAACATCGGAATATCGAGCGGGGCTTTTGATGCTCTTGCTTCGGAGTTTCTCATTGAACGATCTAGGCCGCTGAGTCTTGCGCGAAGCGCAGCCTATATCAATACAACAGCTCCTTCAGCGTCTCCAATCCCATCGTGTAATTGACATGGCGGAGCCTGTGAGTAACGCTGAAATGTTCTTGTTCGTGAAAATTGACCTATCCTTTAGGCTGCACTCCTCCAGCTTAAAGCGGCGTTTGAGACTGGTATCAGTAGACCGCTAAACTGGCGACGAAAGCAAATTGAAGGGATTCATGGTACGCTACGCTCACGCTTCAGCCAAGCTAACAGTCTCATACATTGCGCAAAGATCTCGTCCAAAGGAACTTCGACAGCCTCGTCTCCGCCGCCGTTAGAGGTAGAACGCTTATTGCTCATCAGTGACTGCTCAAGTACTGAAGTACTCATTGCAGACAAGAGACTCAGTCGGGCAGAAGTCATGCTAGAGCTAGCATTGGCCTTACAGTATACGAAACACGAGATCGACAAGCTCGTTCGCTTTGGCAAGTCGAACAGGACGAGATCGGGGAATTCTGTGTCCCTTCTTAACGGATCCCAGCCGCGACACGACATTCGTATTAACTCCATCGGTATCGTCTTGATCAAAGCACATTGGGCTTGTGAGTAATTTTGTCACCATTCCAGTTGTTTTACCCTCATATCCGTCGCAACAGACCCATACAGCTCACTCCTGGGACCTATAATCGCAAGTTTGCTGCTGGCAATCTTTGGGTTCTCGATGTAAGCTTCCGTCGTGCTTTCCGCGTCCACTGTACTCATTTCGAATAGGCTGGTTCTTCTGCGATCACCGAATTACTCTCTTCTCTTCTCCCGGACTTCCTCGACCACTCTGGTTTCCTTCTTGACCTTCAACACGGTACGACCGGGCTCGTAGATATGCCTTCGTCGTCTGCAGCTATTCTGGAGATCTCGTCATCTGGAGCAGTCAGCGTACTCGACAGCACCTCCGCACCTTCGTCGTCTTCGATATACGTACACGAATCAGGCAACGCGCGCAACGCTGCGACTGCACGTCGTTAATTATTGGTTTCATTGTAAGATATTTTATCGTTATAGTGGGGGTTTACAGTAATGTACGGTTTTCTTGCACATGAAAGAGCAGTACAAATATTATCACGAGAGAGGCTTTGTGATGTGCCAACGCAATAGTCGTCGCTTTCCCTTGTTGCCCTGCTCACAGTGCCTGATGCCACAAACATTTCTTCCATTCAGCAGGAGCGCGATACAGATAACATATAACCAGTCGTTTCATGTTCCTTCTCCGATCCAAACAGGATCTCAACATCGGAATATCGAGCGGGGCTTTTGATGCTCTTGCTTCGGAGTTTCTCATTGAACGATCTAGGCCGCTGAGTCTTGCGCGAAGCGCAGCCTATATCAATACAACAGCTCCTTCAGCGTCTCCAATCCCATCGTGTAATTGACATGGCGGAGCCTGTGAGTAACGCTGAAATGTTCTTGTTCGTGAAAATTGACCTATCCTTTAGGCTGCACTCCTCCAGCTTAAAGCGGCGTTTGAGACTGGTATCAGTAGACCGCTAAACTGGCGACGAAAGCAAATTGAAGGGATTCATGGTACGCTACGCTCACGCTTCAGCCAAGCTAACAGTCTCATACATTGCGCAAAGATCTCGTCCAAAGGAACTTCGACAGCCTCGTCTCCGCCGCCGTTAGAGGTAGAACGCTTATTGCTCATCAGTGACTGCTCAAGTACTGAAGTACTCATTGCAGACAAGAGACTCAGTCGGGCAGAAGTCATGCTAGAGCTAGCATTGGCCTTACAGTATACGAAACACGAGATCGACAAGCTCGTTCGCTTTGGCAAGTCGAACAGGACGAGATCGGGGAATTCTGTGTCCCTTCTTAACGGATCCCAGCCGCGACACGACATTCGTATTAACTCCATCGGTATCGTCTTGATCAAAGCACATTGGGCTTGTGAGTAATTTTGTCACCATTCCAGTTGTTCTACCCTCATATCCGTCGCAACAGACCCATACAGCTCACTCCTGGGACCTATAATCGCAAGTTTTGCTGCTGGCAATCTTTGGGTTCTCGATGTAAGCTTCCGTCGTGCTTTCCGCGTCCACTGTACTCATTTCGAATAGGCTGGTTCTTCTGCGATCACCGAATTACTCTCTTCTCTTCTCCCGGACTTCCTCGACCACTCTGGTTTCCTTCTTGACCTTCAACACGGTACGACCGGGCTCGTAGATATGCCTTCGTCGTCTGCAGCCATTCTGGAGATCTCGTCATCTGGAGCAGTCAGCGTACTCGACAGCACCTCCGCACCTTCGTCGTCTTCGATATACGTACACGAATCAGGCAACGCGCGCAACGCTGCGACTGCACTCGTTCATGCAAAACTCGCATTCAATGGTCAGGCACCCAACGTGCCCAGCGTTGCGTTCGTAGATGACGCTGTATATCCTCAGTTCCACTCTGCTATGCACGAGGCGCTCAAACACTATGACTCAAAACTTGGCCGTACCACGAAAGACGACTCAAATGCTCCGCTTCAAATTCTCGAACTCACTAGCGTGTAAGTCTTACGTTCTCACTTTCAGCGAATGCTAAGCCCGAGACTTTCTAGTCCTGCTTCCATAGATCTCGCCAAGAATACAACTTCGCTGGTGCTAGTGCGGGTTTCCTCGCCTGACATAGCAATGGATCATATCCGGCATTTGTCAGTACACTCATCTACTTTTCGAATTGACTATCTTATTAATCTTCTCCAAGAGGTACTCTCTCCGCCTTTTACATCTATGCAGCGGAGCCTTTCCTGTCCTACGTTTTGGACGAAATCGACAGCGACATCGCGGTGATCAATGATCTGCCACTGGAGATGCTAGGTATGCTTTCACCCTCTGCAAAGCTTGCTGAAATTTACCTTCGTGGATGCAGTCAACCCGTCCATTGCCCATCCCTCCAGCAAGGTCTTTTCTCGTCCTCAGCAGATAATCACCATATCTCGCTCCAATCCCACACACATCGAAGATCGGACTCCGTTATTAGAAAATATGATCAAGAAATCTTCCATCGTTCGCGTAGATGAGGGGGATGGAACACGGATGGACTTTTTTGACCAGGTACGTGACCGTTTCTCGAAAGTTTCTAGCGCGGTGACTGATGATTGTATTCTTTGATAGGTCAAACTGGTTTTCATGGGCGTTAAGTATCTGAGCTATGCTACAGCGTTGACCAGCGGATATCTTATTTACCGCCATGTTTCGAGGAAAATGTTACATTAACATGGTTGCCTAATGCTCTTTAGAAGTTAGCTAACTAGGATTCGATATTGTATATCATCTTGTCTGTCAATCGTCCGTGAGCATCAATGTGACAAACGACGGAAACATAGTACGCACCAGCAACAACGTTGGCAGTCGCCTTCTTGTAGGCGGCGTGTGCATCGGCATTGACATAGTTGAAGTAGTCGTCCCTGTTCTCGAAGGTGATGAGAGCTACTGTAGTTTTCAAGGTTGAGCAAACACTCTCGGGGGCATTGTGAGAATTCCGAACCGTCTTCCCATCCACCGTCCAATACAGGTCCTCGAGGAACTCCGACCTTATCGCCCACTGTCATACCTGTGATGGTAGGAATTCCATCTTTCAGAGCTGCGATTTCGCGTCTCCATTGCTTCTTCTGCTCTTCTGTCGAGTTCTCCGTGAATTTGACGAATACTAGGAGAAATATGACCATTAGTTACTAGTATTATGTACATGTAGAATTGAAGCGTAACTATAAACGTCGTAGAAAGGCAAGCTAGGACCACGAGGATATGTCGTTGAACCTGCGCTGCCCCGCTCAAACAACGAATCCAGAAACATCATCAGGCAGTGGCTGCCCACTAACAAGCATATCACCTGTAACAACACCGGTGCTAACCCGTTGAGCAAAAACATTCAAAAGCGTTTTTTTACCAGCTCCAGATTCACCCATTAAAGCAGTCAGTTTGCCGGGAACAACGAATCCAGAAACATTGTCCAACAGCTTCCCATGACCATCAGGAACGGGAACAACATAGTCGAGAGATTTCCAGGAGAAGGTTTCCGGCAAATTGGATGGGGTGTTCCAGTCTGGGATGTGGTACCGCGAGAAATCGTTCCACCAGAAGATGAAGTGCTCGCAGAGGACGATGGAAGAGTAGGAGGTGGCCCAGTAGCCGATTAGATCTGCCGAGTTGGTTGAGGAAGAGAAGAATGGAGAAAGAGCGGATGAAATACTTACTCAAAACGTCCTCAAACACAGTAAAAAAAGTAAGTGGCCCCAACGATGGTGATAGGAATGACTTTAGTAAGGGGAGTTGCGTGCCTTTAGCTCGGAAAGATACTGGGAATACATTTGGACTCACATTGCTGTACAAATGAGAGAATATATATATATCGGGACTTTTGTAAACATGGGAGAGATACTCATTAAAATAACGCCTAATTCAAGGTTATACAACTTCTTTAAGATGACAGACAACAATAAACTTCCCAAATCCCCCAATGGGTTCTAAAATCGCAACGAGGAAGTGGCCAAAGTCTTCCCCATCACCCAATCCTGTTTCCCAAGAGGATACAGCGGGAGCGGCAGCAGCAAAAGCTGCACTGAGGATATGGCCTGCAAACTACAAATGAAAAAGTAGTTATATAAAGTCGCAGAAAGAATGCGCGGAGTAAACGCACTGCAGACGTGAAAATACCACCGTATGCCCACGAGAAGATCTTCCATCTATTTTGAATCTGGTAAGCAGAAAGAAACAAGTATAATGATTGGTAGACTGACGTTGGCGCCTTGGCCTCATCAGCTGCGAATGAACACCGCGTCAAGTCCGATGCACCAGCAGTGGTTTCATACGCAATCAGCATGCCTGCAGTGGCAGCTGGGGAGGATGCGTTGAGAATCGGAATCTGCGCAGCGAGTTGTTTGCCTCCTACGCCGAGGAGCGCGATAAAGAGCGCGACACTAGGAACCCAGATGTAGGGCTCATACCAGTGAAGGGCTTTGTACCCACAGAAAGAGAGCTGTATCGCAGGAAGATTTAGTACTGATTATGACACCAGAAGTAGGACAAATGAGGCAGTAGCTGACCATGAAGGAGATAATGACGATGATAACAATGCCAGCGGTATCGTTTAGGTGTGTCGAGGCGGCTGCGAGTACTTGGCCACTCATGATGGAAATGATGATGGGCCATCCGATTTGTGAAAAGACATTAAGGGCAGCGGGAAGCATAGCGCCGTAGTATCCATTAAGAGTGCGAGGAACTTGGCCAGATGGAGGGGAGGTGAAACGCACCCGAAAGAGAAACGGCTCTGTACCATTGTACGCGTACCGAGTTTAGGACCAAAGACTACGCTGTCGATGATAGGATTGATTAGTACGGCTCTAGGGCGCGCGATTTGAGATGTTCGCACAAGTAAGCGGGGACAAGGCAACATCTATGAAACGGATATCAGCTTATTCTGGAGATGAAGATGGGAAGAAACTTGCATTACGCCCGCAATAACGAGCACTGTTATAGACTCGTGAAAGTTCAAAGCGAAGAATATCAGACCCAGGGCGCCTGTACTCATCCTACATTGTCGTCAACTTTCGGTAATAAGGGAGTGAGATGAAGACGCACCCCGTGAGATTCAATATCGCGGAAAACCAGACCGCAAACATCTGCCACATTCTGGTATCTGGGCAATAGACAAAATCAAGACCATGAGTAGAGTTAGAATTACATCAGCACATGTCGGCAAAAATCAACACAAAATCAACATACTTGTCCCAGGATCCAAATCGCATTCTCGTAGCCAAAGCTTCAGCAATGGAAGCGCGTTTCTTCTCACCTCCGGAGACACCTCAAATAGCAGCATCCCCAACAGGCGTCTTGCGCGCGTGCCTGAGAGTGATGATCGTCATCAACATCTCGGTTATTGATGAAACGTCAGTCCGAGCTTGCAGTGCACGAGTTTTAGGAACCAACCATCTTTGAAAATTGGGGCAACGAGAGAAAGGGAGCTGAAGGCGGAGAAGTGGGAAGAGCAGAATACGGCGCTGGCCCTCATGCTGGAGATGTACTTGGAAATGGAGTGCCTGAGGAGGCGAGACCAGCTAGAGGGTCAGCGCTGGCGGTTAATACCTGGAATAAATGGTGAAGACAATAGTGAGTGGGTGAATCGACCGGAATTTGGGTCAAGTGCATCAAAAGGTCGAAATTTGAACGGGTGCCATACAATGTTCATGTA